>CAUYPK010116605.1:0-34134 GCA_963574355.1 Loris lydekkerianus | reverse complement strand
AGAAGGTAGGGTGAAAAACAATGTAGGCCCGTCCACAGGGGATTTTCTAGAATTTCTTTTCTTCTCTTTTCTAGATCTTCTTGGAGTGTTTTGATCTTGTTTTGCACGATCTCAGATCTGTTGGCATAAAAGTAGCACTTTCTTTTTTTATTTGCTATTGGAGTCTGATTTAAGTGTTGATGGCGGCTGACTGGTCAGGGTGGTGGTAGCTGTGTCGGCTTCTTAAAATAAGAGCACAGTGAAGTTTGCTGCCTCGTGACTCTTTTGCATGACTTTTGAATCTTCCTTGCATGAAAATGTTCTTTGTAGCATGTGGTGAGGCTTGACAGCATCTTACCAGAGTAGAACTTTTGTAGAGATTGGAGTTGATTCTCTCAAACCCTGCTGCTACTTTATCAACCACATTTACAGAATGTTCTAGACCCTATATTATCATTTCAGCAGTATTCACAGAATTTTCACAGGAACAGGTTCCAGAAACCACCTTTTTTGCTCATTTATAAGGGTTCAAACTGACCCCCAGCCACTTAATTCTGTTGTGACCTTGTAAGAAATTCAATCACACCTTCAGAATCCCTTCTAATTCTACTTCCTTTGCAATTCCCACCACATCTGCAATTACAATAACTTCAAAAATCAAAGATCACTGATCGCAGATTAAGAGATAAAAGAAAATGAAAATGTGAAATATTCCAAGAATTATCATCAAAATGTGACATAGAGAAATGAAGCAAGCACGTGTCATTGGAAAAATGGAGCCAATAGACTTGATTAATGCTTAATCACCACAGACTTTAATTTATGAAATGAATTTTGAAATTAAATTTATGAAAATGAAATCTGTACAGTAAAGTGAAGTGCAAATACACAACCTGTGCTGTGTATGACGTTCTGTAAAAGGCCAAACTCTGGCAACAGGGGTATTGGCACATGGAGGGTAAGGGCCCAGCTACAATTTGAACTTTACCTAACAAACCCAGCATACATATGATTAAAAATCATATGTATAAGGATACATATGATAAAATAGTTTTATCTGAAATTAAAAACTATGGAGACAGGAACAAGATCAGTAGTTGACAACCTCCTCTTGAGAGCACATGTAGTGAGAAAAAGATGGAGTCATTCAGGGTGACAGGACACAGCTGGCCTGGTCGGTTTAGGTCCTAGGGGACTTTCACCCACCATCTTCCATTCTTATGGTTTTGTAAATTTAGCTCCCACCCAAACATTCCTATCCTGAGTTGGAAGATTAATTTAGGAAATTAACTTTTGAATTGGAAATGTTGTAACAGGTCACTGCCTTGTGCTGAGAGTTAATGTGGTCTTTGCTTTGAACATTTATGTATAACACTGTGATTCTGGAAATGGAAGAACACAACAGTCTTGGAGATGCTACTCCAGAATCGCTGGCCTCTGACAAAGTCTGGTGGACCTATCCCCTTCTCTGCATATTGGCCGACAGTGACAGGCAGCCCCTTCCTCCTCTTTTGACACTGTGAGGGGAGAGAGGAGAGGTGAGCAAGCAGAGCAAAGTGGATTCTTAGGAGAGTGAGACTATTCTGTACCACGCTATGATGGTGGGCACATGTCATCACACGGGACGTGTGTGAAACCAAGAGTAAACCCTAATGTAAAACCAACTGAAAAAATGTAAATATTTCATTATTTTATCAAAATAAAATGTGTGAAATAAAACATACTTAAGGATCAAAAGGTGTATACTTCAATTTTGAAATAAAATAATTAAGGGAAATAATTAAAAGCCAATGACAGGAAGGGTGCATTGGCTATCTTCCTATCTCATCTAGAAAATGTACTGAAACAGTTAATTCAGTCTGTCCATAATGAACTGTATAATTAAAATCTGCAATTCCATAGTTGTTTCCATAAGGACAGAGGGAAAAAAAAGCAAGAGGAGAAACTTAACTGTAGATGACATTTCAAAAGCTTTTCTTTGATTAAATTTGGAACATTCTGAAGAACAACAAGAAGAAGCAATTCTTACCAGACAAAGAAAGCCCTTCACAGATGAGAAAATTCACTTCCATAAATTTTTAAAATCGGGCTGCCCTGATTCAGTCCTGAGAAGGAGTTACTGTTTACTTTGTTAATAAAAATAGGGTTAAAAAAAAAAAAGAGCATTTTGATTAAGGGTTGGAAATAAAAAATGGTCCGGATAAATTGATGACAGTTAAGAACCTTATCCTCATTTGAATTCTTTTAATAATTGCTGTCTGAACCGTATTTATGGTATTTATTTTTAACTGTGCTCTTTCACATTTCTTGGGTACCTCTTCTATCAATTCTAGTGCATTGTAATTTTAAATAGGTGAGATACAGCCTCCATCCCTGCCTTTCCTATCTGTTTTTGACATAGAAGAGTTCCTAAATATAGATTTTGATAAATGTCCTAGATGAATAAAGGATAAAATAGAACTATAATTTACAATTTTGTCCCTTTAAATGCAAATCTTTATAACGTCTTTCTCTTTTGCTAATACCAACATGTTTCGTAAGAAAAAAATATAACTGAAAAGTCATCCTAATAGCTTGCAAACATTATGCTAGAAGTACACACACAAATCACAAGTTAGTAAAAAGTCAATGTTTAGCAGTGCTTTACCCTATTTGGTGTATACTTTTGAGGAAAATTAATTTTTAATGAGCTGAATTAGTACTCGAAAGCAGTGGGAAAATCATTTCCACTTCTACGAATGTTCCAAATCCAAAGTGAAAAATTATTTTTATACAAAATTGTGTTTTTATCCATTTTTTGTGAATAATATAAAAGAATACAGTTGTTAAATAGACAGCACACACACACACACACACACACACACACACAGTCACATCTCTCAGTTGACGTCAAGCCTTAGTAGTCATACAGAAATCAGAAAGAAACTTGAAAGATCATCCCAAGGGCAAAATTGGGCAATATCATTTCTGTTTCTTACAAAATGCATCCGGTATATAGAATTTCTTTCTTTATTCTTTCAATGAATGAATTATTAACTGCCAGAATGCTTTTTAATAAACAACTATTTCTCGTATAAAAATAAAAGAAAAGAAGAAATAGCACCTGGTCTGACAATGAAATTCACAAACTCATCCTCAAAAAAAGTGCTACATACCTTCCTCATTGCTAAATATCACAACAGTTACTGGATAGCCACTGTGGCCATCAAGATATTCAGTAATAAGGTAGGTAGCTCTTTTTGTAGGATGAGTTCTGGAAATTGATTGTCCTCACACATATAATTCTGATATCAAAGATTCTTTATTGATCTTTGTCACGAAGACAAGAAAACTATCGAATGCTAGCAATTCAGCAGACAGAGTATTCAGAAAGTTTATGTGCAATTTAGCGCAATCAAGTTGGACATGAACTTTATGGACACCATGTTTACCTAATAGGATGTAAAGGTCATTAGGAGCAGCTGAGATTAACTTAGGACAGAGAATTTAGGTAAACTGAAAGATTTTGATAAACATCACGGTTGAAACAAGAAGGGGGAAAATTCTAAACAAATCAATTTGCAAGAAAAACAGGAAAGAAGGGATTTTTAAAAGCTGGTGCAAGTAAATTAGGCAACATCTGGCCTTTAAGGAATATAACAAAATATGTTGGGTCCAAGAATATTCCACAGCAGTTCTAGCAATCATGCACAACTTTAATTCAAAGAAAGAAGTTCTTTCTCTCCTTCTCTGTTCTAAATTCTTTTCTCAGGGTGTGCTATGCAAAAATGATAAATGTAGACTCCTGGGAAAGTCCTGATGTTGATTTAAGGACAAATTTTAGCATCATATTACCCCTCCTCCCCTGCACCAAATGCAACGCTAATATTACTGATGACATTTCATGACAAGCATTTTGCAGAATCTATCATGAGTCAATATCTTAGAATCAATATCAGAACGGAGAGCTGCTGGATTTAATGCCCAGTGACCTCTCTGATGGATTGGAATCAGAGAAGATGAAGTTCGTTGGCCATGAGGCTGTTGTTTTCTTGACAGTGGGATGGAGACTCTCTGAGAAGATTAGTCTGCTTGTATTACTAAAGAGCCAGAAGTTTGCATCCTTGAAACAGAATGAGGTAGAGAGACAATCAATTGACGAACCAATCAATAAATAAAATGAAAACTCACACTTACAGGGAGAATTCCCTGTGAAAGATTCTCTACTATACAGATATGTACGAAAGGATAATGACGAGTACAGCAAGATGAAAAATGGATTGCTAAACTTTAGGCTAAAGAAACAAGGTTAGGCTGAACATCCCAGGTCCAGAAGCAGAGCCCACGGGTGGGAAGGCTCCCTCCAGTCTAGGAAAGGCTGAATTTTCATCATTATCAAGTTTAGTGCTTTAGAAAGCATTATAAGAGGGTGCTATGAACAACTATATTCCAACAAACTAATTTAAAACCTACATAGAATTAAAAAGAAAAATTTTTAGACAAAAAAGTCTACTTTGCTAGTTTTGTGCTGCTGCTGTTAAAAGTTACCACTACGAGGTCCAGTGTGTTGGCTCGCACCTGTAATCCTAGCACTCTGGAATGCCAAGGTGGGAGGATTGCTTTTTTCAACCCAGGAATTGAGCTGGAGTTTACCTGACTACCCGACTGTCTGGGGTCTTGCAAAGAGAGTGGTGCTGAGAAATTCACACACACACACACACACACACACACACACACACAGCATTTTTTTTTTGGTCGGGGCTGGGTTTGAACCTGCTACCTCTGGCATATGAGGCTGGCACCCTACTCCTTTGAGCCACAGGTGCTGCCCACACATACAAAGCTTTTTGGCTTGTGAGAGACAACCCCGTCTCAGCCCTTAGTGAGGCTGACAGGTGCTGCCTCAAGCAGAATTTTCAAGACCCTTTATTCAGGATTTGGGGGCATGCATACAGAGAGTCAAAAAGGGAGAAGATAATAGTTTCATGTTTCAATTGAACAGATAGTCTTCGTTCAAGTAAGAAATCTGTCAGGCTGAAGGACAGAGGAGCATTAACCACAGATAGGTGGGATTTAATGAGTAAAAGTTACAGCCCCCGGGTTAGATAACTGCAGCTGGGGAGTAGTTGCTTTCTAGCCTTATTTATACCCTGTCCCTAAGCTGCTGATCTCTACCTAGACGTTTCCCAGACTAATTTCTCATGTATTCTGCTGGACATTCCCACCCCCCACACCACAACCCTCGGCACGCACAGCAGCAGAGGGCCAAAGCCCTGATGATTTTCCCTCATGAGTCAGAGGGGAAACCAGCCTATTCTAGATTTCACTCACAATTGTTTGAACACACAAGTTCAAGAACAGTCTAAGCAAGAGCAAGACTGTTGCTTAGAGTCTTCTTGGTGGTCATGGAATCCCAGCTACTCAGGAGTCGGAGGCAAGTGGATCACTTGAGCTCAAGAGTTTGAGGTTGCTGTGAGCTATGACACCACGACACTCTATCAAGGGCCACAGAGTGAGAGTCTGTCTCAAAAAAAGCTATAATGCAAAGTTATTGCCTTATAATCGTGCAGATCAGAGAAAGACAACTGAAGTAAAAAGTAAAACGTGGCACACTTCGATGTATTCAGAGGTTTGAGTTCCTTCTGGCTCAGTAATATCCAGCTGGTCTACCACGCTGGTGTGCCTCAAGTGGATCTTATGTGTGCCCTGAAAAGTTTTAAAGATCATTAATTAAATTATTTCAGAAAAAAGTTCAAAGCACAGTAAATGTACATTTTTTTCACTTCTTTTTTGATCAACATAATTTAAGTATTGCTGTGGAAGTTTATAGGTTCAAGTATATCATGAGATAAGAAAGGCTGAAAAAAACTGTCTAGATGCTATGGAGGAAAATTCATTCCTTAGCCTTTGCTACATCTGAACGCTGCCTGAATTGCTTGACTACATTGCCCCATCCTTTACCATTAAGGACAACAGCATAGCCCTTCCAATCTTCCTCCCACTGACTCTTGGTTCCATCATGATAATTCCTAATCTGACTTTCTTATCTCCTTGCCTTAATAAAGTCCATTGTTACAACCTTGGTTGTTCCAGCTTAAGGTTTTTTGCTTGTTTGTTTGTTTTTGAGACAGAGTCTCACTTGTCACCCTGGGTAAAGTGGCATACCATCATAGCTCACAGCAAACTCAAACTCTTGAGCTCAAGCAATCCTCTTCCCTCAGCCTCCCAAGTAGCTGGGACTATAGGCACCCACCACAACCCTTGGCTAGTTTTTCTACTTTTAGTAGATACAGGGTCTTGCTCTCTTTCTCAGCCTGGTGAACCAACTCCTGAGCTTCAGTGATCCACCCACGCTGGGCCTGCCAGAGTGCTAACTACGCCCTGCCTATCTCAAATCTGCATTCTTGTTTACCAGGTCTCAGGCAAGAGAACCTGGACATGCTTGGAGAGCCATTTTTCTGCCTACCAAAACGACTAAAATTATCTTTTAGAAAATGGAAAATTTGAATATACTTATAGCAAGGAAACAGAATAAATTTGAATTAAGAATTAATCTCTCTCCAAAAAACTCAGGCTCAGATGGTTTCACAAATGCTGGTACCAAGCATTTAAAGAAGAATTCAGATTAATCCTTCATAGACTCTTTTGTAATTAGAAAAACTCCTTTTTAAAATAATAAAGGGCAACACAATCATCTAAATAGAAGCAGAGAAGGCATGTGCCAAAACACAAAATCCTCTCATGATGAAAATATTAAATAGACTAGCAATAGAAAAATATTTCTTCAATCTGAATACAAAAATTTACCCAAAAAAATCGATGTCTAACATGTATTTAACAGTGAAGGCTCAATGCTTTTCTCCTAGAATGATGAACAAAGTAAAGAGATACATTTGCATCATTTACATGCAGCTTATAATAAAGACACTAGCCCCATAATTAGCCCAGAAAAATAAATTTAAAGTATCAATATCAGAAAATAAAAAAAAAATAGTTCAATTTCAGAGATTATGATCTTTTACATAGATAATCTTAAGGAATATATTAAAATTATTAGAACAGATACACAAGCTTAGCTAGATGTCAGGGTATTAGATCAATATATTTTTTCATGCACTAGCAATGAACATTTCAAAAATAAAATTAAGAAAACAATTTCATTTATAAAAGTATTTTTAAAAGAAAACACCTAAGTATGAACTTTTAACAAAAAGCACACGAGTTCCACATTAGAATTCATGAAATGTTATTAAAAGAAGTGAAAGAATGAAAAAATTACCCCATGTTCATGGACCACAGACTTAAAAATAGATCTGTAGATTCAGCACAATGTAATACTCATTAAAAGCCCTGCTGGTCTGCAGGCAGAGTTATGGAAGAAATTGACATGATCCTGAAATTTATAATTAAATGCACGGGACACAGAATAGTCCTAGGTAATCTCAAAAAAGAATAAACATGAATGGGATGCAACTCACAGTGTCAGAAATTACTACAAAACTACAGTAACCAAGATAGTGTGGTACTGGAATGATAGACGTATCAATAAAATAGTATGGTGGGTCTCAAATAAACTCTTCCATATATGACCAGTTGATTTTCAATTTTGAACACCAGGACAATTAAATGGAGAAAGAGTAGTCCTATGAACAAATAATGCTAGAAAAACTAGTTATTGGCTTGGCGCCTATGGCTCAAGCGGCTAAGGCGCCAGCCACATACACCTAAGCTGGCGGGTTCAAATGTAGCGTAGGCCCACCAAATAACAATGACGGCTGCAACCAAATAATACCCAGGCGTTGAGGTGGGTGCCTGTAGTCCCAGCTACTTGGGAGGCTGAGGCAAGAGAATCACTTTGGCCCAAGAGTTGGAGGTTGCTGTGAGCTGTGAAGCCACAGCACTCTACCCAGGGCAACAGCTTGAAGCTCTGTCTAAAAAAAAAAAAAAAGAAAGAAAAGAAAAGAAAAAAAAAAAAAGAAAAAAAAAAAAAAACTAGTTATTATCATGTAGAAGAATGAATATGTCATGCAAAATAATTAATTCAAAATGAGCCATAGATTTACATATGTTTTAATAGAGTTCAAGCTATAAGTGTGTTCTTACAGCTGTCTCTGCTAAGAGAATTTCCCTTAACACTCAGATTTAGGGCCACTGTGGTTTTATAATGAAAGGGCCACTTTATTTTCAGTCAGGAAACCAAACACAGTTTGGATCTATCTTCAAACCCCTGTGCTTTACACTTCTATCATTTCAAGGTGGAGAACCAATTGGAAGAAAATGGTAAAAAATGAAAGATGAGCATCAGCGTGGTAGATGTAGGTGCTATTTGTACAAGTAAATTATTCCTCCCATGTGGGCCAGCTGGGCCTCAGTCAGAGCCACCGTCCCTCGCTCCTGGCAGCTGCTATAGACCCACACAACCTTATGTTTTGCAGACTTGCTGACACGCGGTAAGGACGGGCCGCTTCAGTCCCATCAACATTTGTCGTTTCGTGATCGGATGCTCCACGTTGCTGTGGGTTTGATAATATATCAGGAGTGACTTTTTCTTACACAGTTTGATCCAAAGAGCATAGCCTAGCTTTTTAAAGCTAAGTGTTTTTCAGAAACCTCTTCTGCTCAGGGCTCCATTTCCATCCAACAGTTTCTGACTTACCCAAGAAGGGTTTAAGAATAATTGCACTTGAGTAAACACCACTTACAAAATTTAGGAAAGTGCAGTAATCACTGTGAATCTTCCTTACCGGTAGTGAGTGTCTGGTATGTTAACTTGATTTTATTTCATAAGGGACACCTGGGCACTCCCTGTATTATTAGACTCCTACAACTTTAACAGTGTGGCTCTTGCTGGATGCCCAGGCAAAGGCAGAGCAACTGCGGGATGGGGCTCGGGACCTGTTATGGGCAGCTCAACACAAGCTGCAGTGGCTACAAAAACTGGAGGGCACGTGTGAGGAGAATGAGCAGGCACTGGAGGGCAAAGCAGCTCAGCTGGACAGGCTGGAGGCAGGATGTAGGATCACAGGTGACAGCAGTTTGTATGGAAGTTTGCACATTCTCAGAGCCATCTCTTCGTCTGAGCTCCATTGAAAGTGACAGCCCTGTGAATAACCCAGGAAGACAGGCTGTATAAAGGTTCCATAAAGATGACTGTGTCCTGATGATGGGACTTGTGAATATCTGACAAGCCAAATGCACTTTACAAATTCTTCAAGCAAGGCTCTTGCCATGAGAATATAGTCCTGGTTATCTAGGTGGACATTTGTAATCACAAATGTTATAAAAAGGAGGCAGGACAATCCCAATCAGTCGTAAAAGTTACACTGATGAAACCAAGAGAAGGCAGGGACGGGGAGGCCCTAAGGAAAGCAAGTGATCTCGAAAAGTTAAAGGAAAAGCAAGAAAACAGCTTCTCCTCCCCTTAGAAGTTCCAGAAAGAACCAATCCTACTAACACTTTGACTTTAACCCAGTGAGAATTATCTGGGGCCACTAACTGTAAAATAATGAACCTGTGTTGTTTTAAACTGCTAGATTTGTGGCAATTTGTTTCCCCAGCAACAAAAACGAATACCCCTATGAAACTGGTTGTATGTATGTATCTAAACTAAGTAGAAACTGACCTCTGAAACCTTCAGAGCACTAATGAAGTTGTGTTTCTCTGCCAATGTTACCTCGGAGGGGATATCTCAGAGTGCTCAGACCCTTTGGCATCTAAATCTTTACCTAAAGTGCCTCTCAATTCCCAGGCATGTCCCCAAGAATATCCAGAGTACTTGGCGTTTTGTGCTATCAATATACTAGACAAGTACAATGCTGCTGGTAAATGTCAAGACAGTTACAATTCCTTTGAATGACACAGTGACAATAGGCAAGAGACACAGCTGATCTCTTGGCAAGGTGCACACATGTACACGTGTGTCACTCTCCACCCCAGAGAGCAGAAGCAACGTTCAATCATCTTTTCCAATAGGAATACAAAAGAAAAACATATTTACTAGAGAAAAAGTCCCATCTTATATATAAAAGACACGGACGTGTAATATTTTAAAATAAAGCTACACTTTCTCCACCAGAGCTGTGATTGGAGCTGCCTCTTAGTTATTCACATCTGACATTCCCTGTTTGCCAGTATCCGCCAGGATTCAGCTATTCTTTGCTTGTGTCAGAACAGGGAATTCAAAAAGGAATCTGGAATCCAACACTGGTAAGTTTCTGAGTTTGCTGCCAATCTCTGGTACCTTGTTTGGGATACATTTTGGTTCTGATTTACCTACCATGCTGATATGTGGAGAGCACAGTCTCAGCACTTCCACTTAACTTCTTCTACCCTAATAACTCTTTGATATTCAAGCCAAAGATTCATTCAAGGTGGTTTTGCCAGCTGTGAAGAGTATCGAGGCCTAGTTATGCACCACTAACCAGGGGAAATAGTACCATCCGACAAAACTGTTTCAATATTTAGTTTATCCCTTGATCTCTAATCCCATCTATACTCCCAGGGAAATACATATTCTTTCACCCAGTATCAGTGTCAATGAAAATTTGGTGTTTCACCTCTGAATCAAAGCTGAGTATCCCACTTTTCACAGTGTGTAGTAATAAAAGATCAAGATATAACTATTGTACATAGTTGCACCGCTATTTCAGAATTCTTCCCATTGGGAAACTGACCCACTCTGTCCTTTAAATTGTGGCTTCTAGAAGTGAGAACTGGCTCAGGTCTAAAATCTTTATGCGGGAATCTGAGCTTTCATCCAGTAACAACCTTCTTGTCACAAATACGTAATTTATCCAATTTTATTCAACTGTTTACCCAAAAATGGACAAAAAACTCTAGCCCCCTGGATTTAAAGCTTTCATCAAAAGCACTATACCATATTGCTTTTCAGTAGGAGAAGCAACAAGCAAACAAAATCAGGGAACATGTAATGATATACTCACTAGGGCACTGGGAAATTATAATACCACAAATATGGTACCGTAATTATGTAGTCATTAAAAATAATAATACAGTTCTAAATTTACTGACTGGTAAAGATGTTCAAACAGATATTTCACTGATAGAGTTGGGGCAAAAAGTTAAAGAACATTATAAGCTCATGATTACATGTATATGTGAAAATATATGGACTCTGAAAAAATTGATAATCATACATTATTTTATTTAAAAATTTTTGTGTACAGGGGAAAAATAGGCTGAGACATACCCTGGATCATTCATCAATAGAATATGGATCTACAATAAGAAGAGGAACACATAGTTAAGGAGAGGAGACAGAATGAATCCATATAAAGGAAGATTTTAAAGGTGCAGTACTCACAGGTGGCGCCTGTGGCTCAACGGAATAGGGCGTTGGCCCAATATGCTGGAGGTGGTGGGTTCAAACCCAGCCCTGAACAAAAACTGCAAAAAAAGAAAAAAAAAAAAAAGTTCAGTACTCACAATAAAATATAATGAGGAGTCCATTACATGCAAAGAATGTTTTCTCAATATGGTTCATGTAATAACTTACTTCTTAATCATAACAATCCATGAAAGAAGATCCTATCTATATTTACTAGTTTGGAAACTAAGGTTCAAAAAGAGTGAGTAACACACTCAGGGCACTATCTGATGAGCCTGCGGGTTTGGCTGGTTTTCCACTCTACCAGAGCACACTGCTTCTTCTACCTATAAGAGAAATAAATTGAAAAAAATGCACTTATACTTGCACACTTCAGCAATGCCAATTCTTCACCCTCAAAATCCAAATATATCGTGCATGTTGGCAACTTAATACATAATTAACAAAATTATTGATCTTTACAGTATTTTATTTAAAGGCTATCAGTATAATTATTTTAAATGATTTAATGATATAATAATAATTATTTGATATAATGATAATAATAATACTTTGGACCATCTGACCTCACACCAAGGATGTTCATAATTAAAGATATTTTTACAGTGATAATTACAAACTGTAATATTGATGCATGCCCTAAAAATAGTTTTAGATAAAAAACACTTCAGGTGGGTGATTTGAATATGAACCATTGCTAGGAATCTCAAGCATGTAGCGTCACAGAGAAGAGTTCTAAAATTACCCAGTTTGGAAATCAATGTTGGATTTCACTTCGCTTCCTCGACTTCAGAACAGCAGTTCCTGTCTGTAGATTGCTGTAATTAGCACGAGCCTCAGATGCTCATTTACACCTTTGGCAGTCAAAGATGGGAAATTTGACTTTCACCGTGGTGTGTTATAATCACACCAGCTTGGAGCTTTGCTTCCCTCAGAGTTTTGTTGATAACATTCACAGCAACCTTCCTACAAGTCAAAGTACATTTCTCCTGAGTTAAATGCTTTAACTCTGGGAACCTCAGGAACGCGTGGACAATTCATGCCATTTTGCATTGGTTTCCTTTTATTTCTTTATGTTTTGTTGGACTCATCTGGACAAATACTAAGAAGAAAAGCAAAACAAAACAAAGTAATATATGGCAGCAGAGTTTCTCATATGTTTATAACCTAAGAATTTACAATGCATGGACATTATTGTGAAATTTAAAAATATTAAGACCTGCAGCCAAATTCAAAGAAACCTCAACAGTATGGTAAATATAGAATTTAGAATTACTTATGTCAATATTATACCTTATATAATAGAATTTAGTTATCAAACTCATTTTAGCTCTGACCCACCCCATGTCATGTTCATACTTAAAAAAATTAAGGCAAAAATAAAATTAAATTGCACAATTAAATCTTACTAAGAACCACTCACTGAGAAAATGGATGTTTATCAGTATATACAAATTTGCTTAATATATGTACAAATGCATGTTTAACATGTATTACCTTTCCTTTTTAATCACCATAACCATCTTTTCTTAATTTTTAATGTTGTTTTCTGTTTTTTAATGGAGTTATGAAGGAGTCTATTTATTTGATTCATACAAAAATAATTCTGTCTTCTGAAAAGCATGCCCTTCCATCTTGTATTGAACGCATTGTGTAAATTCCAGGTGGCTATTGTAGAAGTAAATAACTATAGATATTTATTCTCAAAAATAAAAGACTTGTTACTTAAAATAGCAGTAGATTGTCGAGAGGACACAGGTTATGAAATTAGCAGAGAGCAGAAGTGCTGTCTTGAGCAGACAGCATACTGCTGGCTTATTTCCAGCTACCGGATATGGACCACGTATTTCTGCCTTAGACCACAAAGTCTCTTAAACCTGAAATAGGAGCAAAATGTAATAATGATTTCCACTATCTGGACATTTTCTCTGACTCTTTCACCAAAAGTTCATTTAAGTGATAAGCCTTTCATTTTCCTCTTTGATAAATGGATGTTTTGGTGGGGAAGAAGAGAAACTAAGATACTGCCATCTGTTTTGATTCTGATTTTAGGCATTTTTCTACTTTGTCAGTTGAATCGAAGAAATCGTTCCGGTTTAATATCAGCCACTTGTTTTACTGTATTTTTTCATCTCCCCTTTAAGTGTCAAGATTATTTGATATTATTAAAGTTTCTTTATTATTACTATTATTTGGCCTGAAGAAAATCAAGTATCAGAATGAATATTTAGTTTCTGAGGGGGCCGAAAAGAACTGAAAAAAAGCTGAGACTGTTAAAAATGAAGTTGTCGTGGTAAGGCACGACACAGAGGGTTAAAGTCTAAGACAGGAAAGTGAGAAAAACAATAAGATGTGTGACTATCAGATTTTAGAACAGCATTTTAAATATTAGAAAAAAATGTTAGGGACCAGTTACATCGGGGGCTGAGCCTGAAAGGAGAAACAAGAAGCTACGAGAATTCTGACTGTATCGGTGAACGATCTATAAGAGAAAAAAGAAAAGTTAAAAACTTTTGTTTTTGGTGGTAAAAAGGGGGATTCTCTGTCAACCAAATACATGAATGTTATGGTGAATGATGCAGGGCACAGGACCAAGGACAAAAGACTGACATCAGTCTTTGAGAAAAACATAAAGAAAGACGCATCCCAAGACAGTACCTTGTTTTCTATTGCATTCTTATTTTCAGCATTTATCCTTATTTTGTTTTATTCACTGATTTAGGTGTGCACAGAGAAAGAAACTTACAGCACAAAAAGGTTTACTGCTCCAAGGTGGTCATTTAAATTTGAATGACTCTAAAGTGAAAAGAAAATTCTATTTATATTTAACTTCTTTCTCCTTTATGAAGTAAACCGCAGTTGACACTTGAAAGATTATTGGAGAAAAAGAAGCTGTACTAAAATGAACCCCATCCCTAATACTCATCAAGTGGACAAAGGAAATATATGTGAAAATATATGTTGCCCCTGAAAGTGTAAATCCCTTTGTTTAGATTTTTGATGAGGACCAACAAAGTAGCCACTAGTGTATATGGCTATATAAATTTAATGTATAAATTAATTAAAGTAAATAATATTAAAGACCAAATTCCTCATATATACTACTTGCATTACTTGGGTCCTCTTGAACTAGCAAAGAAGACTGATCTGAATTTAGAAGGCCAATTTCCTCACCTCAAGTCCTCACACGTCCTCATCACATATACGGGATCCTGTTCCTTCTCAGTCAGCTCCCTCACTTCATTAATAGACACCCTGTGAGGCTGGCAGTTCAACTTGTAATTCTACAATTCATAAGATGAGATTCTGAATTTGATCTTCAACAATTTCAGCGTGTGGCTACAGAACAGAAGGGTTCACACCCCCACCCCACCCCCAGCCCCATATACCAAGGGTAGCGGGCTTGAACCCAAACAAACAAGTAACAAAACAACTGCAACAAAACGACTGTGGTGGGTTCGAACCCAGCTAAACAACTGCAACAAAAAATAGCCAGGCATTGTGGCGGGTGCCTGTCGTCCCAGCTACTTGGGAGGCTGAGGCAAGAGAATCGCTTAAGCCCCAAAATTGGAGGTTGCTGTGAGCTGTGATGCCATAGCACTCTACTGAGGGCAACATAGTGAGACTCTAATAAAAATAATAATGATAATAATAGTAATATAAAAAATCAATAAATCAATAAATAGGGCACACTTAGGAGCTTTTAAGTGATTTATGCAGTGCTTGACCTTGGAATCTTATGTTCATCTTTTTGGTCAACACATGGTCCAGCAAAATCAGGAGCAACAAACCAACAAACCAACAACCTTTTCTCCAGGTCCACACCAGGATCTGCTGTTTTAAGATTTTTTTGTTTATTTTTTGAGACCATCTCACTGTCATCACAGGCAGAGTGCTTTGGTACCATCTTAGCTCACTGTAATTTCCAGTGCCTGGGCTCAAGTAATCTTCCTGCTTCAGCCTCCTGAGTAGCTAAGGCTACAGGTTTCCACCAGGTCTGGCTAATTTTTCTATTTTTTAGTAATGATGGGTTCTCACTCTTGTTCAGCCTGGTCTCAACTCTCAAGTCAAGCAATCCTCCCACCTCAGCCTCCCAGGGTGTTAGGATTACAGGATGAGCCACTGCTCCCAAACTGGTTTGGGATATTTTCAAAAAAGCCATCCTTACTGCTGTTAGGTGACATCTCATTATAATTTTAATCTTTATTTTCATTTATTCTTTTTTCCTAAGGTTTATTTAAATGGTATTTAAATGTACCAGAATGGAAGACTCTCATTTCTATACTGAACTAACATTTATTAAAATCCTTATAACACTATTTGTTTCAGGAGAAAATATTTATTAAGACACTTCTAGAAAGAGAGAGTGGTTAGAGTATTCGCCTTTATATCTACTGTTCAGCTGTTATGTGTCACAAATTATTGACCGTATGTCGACTGAACATTTTCAAACAGAATGGAATTGCAGTTTGAAAAAATGTGCAAAATCATAATGATCAAACGAAAATATACAGACGGACGAACTTTATGGCTGAGGGTGGATCCAGTTTGCATGAAAATTAGGACAAATTAGGGATGAAGGAGAAACAGGCTAAAAAAAGTACATACTGGAAAATGATTATACTCATGGGCAGAAAGAGGCCCAAGGCAAGTTCATTGACAGAACATTCAAATTAATTAGACATAAAAAAATTAGAAATAAATAAATTTGACAGATTGAAATCCTAGTTTACTAATATTTCACAAAATACTGGGCAAGAGCAGTGGCTTACACCTGTAATCCCAGCCGTCTGGGAGACTAAGGCTGGAGGATCACCTGACGTCAGGAATTCAAGACCAGCCTGAGCAAGAGGGAGTCTTGCTGTGAGCTATTTGAGTCCGTCAGTTAACAGAGTGTTTTATTATATTATATACAACAAAACCTTTCAACTACCCCTGCGGTTTGCTGCTTCATTCCTGCCCCTACAGTGCACCTCACTGCCTCTTTCTGTTGAAATTCCAAGCAACACAGAAGATCCAGCTAAAATGTCACCTCATTACCTGCTCTGTACAACAGATTAATTTATTTTTTTATTAAATGCCTATAAATCTTTTTTCACATTATGCAAAAGCCTTTATCAAATCTTGATTTAAGTATTGTTGCTGGCAATGTTTATTTATACAGTTATTTGTATACTCTATTCCCTGTCTATTATAAACAGAAAAATTATCTGGGTGTGGTGGTAGGCACCTGTAGTCCCAGCTACTTGGGAGGTGGAGGCAGTATGATTGCTTGAAACCAGGAGTTTGAGGTTGCTGTGAGGTAGGCTGATTCCACAGCACTCTAACCTGGACAACAATGTAAGACTCTGTCCCCCAAAAAATAAACCACAAAATATCAATTTTATTTTATTTTTAAATAAGTTAAAATAATGTATTTAAGGTAACTTTTTATAGTCAGACTACTGATTACCAAAGATAATCAATAGATTATTGATACTTTCCAATCAAGTGCCCAAATTAGGGAAAGTTTATTTATATATTATGGAAAAGGCAGGTAGATTAATTTCCTCAAGGTTTTACATTTTGTAAATGAACGTAGGAGATCTACAGTGTTTTTTTTGTTTTGTTTTTATTTTTATTTTTTTTTTTTACCCAGCATCAAATCAATCCAATTTAAAAATATGTATTCTATTACCATACTGATCCCTAAAGGTGGACGTGTGGCTCAGACATAGCCCAAGAGGGGGGCGCTCGCTCTCTCTGCTGCAGTGACTGGGTTGGGGGTGGGTGTAAGTCTCTATCAGGGCTGAGCAGACTTGCCCCTGGTATTTCCACTGGTGCTAAGGGGGAAAAATGTCTTTCCTTTCTCAGTATTCACCAATTGTATTATTATTATTTTTGTGGATTTGAGTTTACATTTTTTTTTATTATTAAATCATAGCTGTGTACATTAATGCAACCTTGGGGTACAATGTGCTGGTTTTATACACAATTTGAAATGTTTTCATCACACTGGTTAACATAGCCTTCACGGCATTTTCTTACTTATTCTGTTAAGACGTTTATATTCTACACCTAGTAAATTTCACATGTACCACACCTATGGTGCATCTTACAAGGATTCACCAATTTTAAAAGCAGGAGCTCTGAATGAGAAGAAAGGGAAAATCTTATCACCCCATGTACAAAGGCGGATAAGAATGAAATACAGCAGAAGGGAGCAGAGCAGCACTGTGAGTAGAGACAGAGAGAAGGCAAGAGAAACATCTCACGGCCCTTAAATCCAAGACAAGCGCCAAGCCTGAAACAATTCCACTTGCTAGAATCCCCAATTGTAGAGGCCAATTAATTCCTTTTTTTGTTATATTAATAGTTTTGGATAGTTATTGAAAGGAGTCGAGACCATAGTGGCTAATTAATTCCGTTTTTGTTATTTTATGAATAGTTTCTGATCATTATTCAAAAGAGTCCAGACTTACAAAACACTCTGTTAACTGAAGGACTCAAATAGCTAAATATGATAATTTTAGCAGTGGTGAATAGTCATCTTCTACAAAAACGATCTGAAATTTGTATTTGCCTTGCATATTTTCGTAAAAAATTACTTTATCCTAGTCCATGGTGTCAAATTGCAGTTTGTCATAGTCAAAAGATTATACTTTTGCTAGTTCTAGTTATTCTCACAAGAAAGGAAATAAATGCTGATTTATTTGGTTTTACAAAGCAACAAGATCATAAATGTGAGCGGAAAAACATCCTTCCAGAATCCAGGTAGATGACAGTGCCATTCTGACCCACTCTGCTGATTTACTTCTAGCTTCAGAGGAGGCTTTTCTTTGTCAACACTGGTTGGTTGGTTGGTTTGCTAGAAACTGATTTCAGCACAGTGTGAATATGCACAACACTCCTGAACTGCACACTTAGAGATGGTGAAGATGATAATTTGGGGGGTGCAGAAATTTAGTAAAAGGAAGATTTTTTGTACTATGTGTAATATAGGCACACTAGCCTTCAGGCTTATTTGTTTCTCCAAATACAACCTTGCACACCCTTACAGAGTCACCTGTACCTCAAAACATTCATTCTTCACACAGAAATGCCCCTGTGCCTTCATAGCAGCTTTATTAAGGGACTTCACTCCTGCTCCAACGAATCACTCATCTGCACACCCCGTCTCTCATATTTCTGCTCTTGATATACAGATGCAATCACAAACTTCTTGATCTTTGCACTTTACCATTCACTAGTTTTTATTGTGCTCAGACTAAGCCACACTGCCCCATGCAGCATTTATACACACACACAAGCTGTCAGTGGTACACCTAGATTCGTATATTCACAAAGCATTTCCAGGCCTGTGCTTGCAGACAGCTCACTATTTTTTTTCCAGGCAGTCTCACTTTGTCGGCCTTGGTAGAGTGCTGTAGCATCACAGCTCACAGCAACCTCCAACTCTTGGGCTCAAGTGATTCTCTTCTCTCAGACTCCAAAGTAGCTGGGACCACAGGCACCTGCCACAACGCCTAGTTATTTTTAGAGACAGGGTCTCACTCTAGCCCAGGCTGGTCTTGAACTTGTGAACTCAGGCAATACACCCATCTCAGCCTCCCAGAGTGCTGGAATTACAGGTATGAGCACCACGCCCAGCCTAAAAAGCCAGTTTTTTTCTTTTTTTTTTTTTTTTTTCAGTTTTCGGCCAGGGCTGACTTTGAACCCGCCACGTTCGGCCTCTGACATATGGGGCCGACACCCAACTCCTTTGAGCCACAGGTGCTGCCCAAAAGCCAGTATCTTTAATATGGGTTCTGGGAAAACTATTACTAATCCACTCATTCTCCTAGGCACCTTTCTAAACTCTCAGGTATTGTATTGACTCACAATTTTTCTTATAGTCCTACTCCCATGTTAATTCCTACAGCCATTTCTTTGTGAGAGTGACTGAGGTGATCCTATCCTTCAGAGGCTTATGAGAGCTTTCCTGTTCTTTGCCCCATAGTCAATAAGGACAGAGGAGGACAGAAGGCAATCACTTTTAAGTTATGTGGAATTTTTGAATAGAATTCATGGTTTTAAAAGTTCAGAAGTTTTAACTATTTAATATACATTCATAACATCTCAGATATATTTGTATTCTTTAACAAAATTCCTTTTTCAGAATTCTGTAATGTAAATTTTTCAGAAGCAATTATTATGTATTTCTTAATCAGTAATTCAGGCTTTGGAAGTTTTAATTCTTCAATTCTATATATTTTCTTCAGTATATTTTCTTCAGTATATATTAAGCTGAAAAGCTCCCTTAAACACTTCCTGCTGTAATGTGCTAAGATTTTTATTGAGAGTAATTAAAATTTCCCATAGTATTAAAAAGAGAATATTGGAAATGTGTTATTATTTTGATAAGAGGTAGTATTAAACCACAACAGAAGAAGCTTATTTGTCACGTACATTTGATATTCAAAAATGTTTGTTGTAGGCCGATGTCAGGGCCCACGCCTGTGATCCTACCACTCCGGGAGGCGGAGGCAGGAGGCCCCTTTGAGCTCAGGATATGAAACCAGCTTGAGCAAGAGTGAGACCTTGTCTCTAATAAAAATAAATTCAGCTGGGTGTTGCGGCAGGTACCTATAATCCCAGCTACTCATGAGGCTGAGGCAGGAAGATCCTCTCAGCTCAGGAGTTCAAGACCAGACTGAGCAAGAGAAAGACATCCCATCTCCAACCCCTCACCCCTGCCCCCATCTCTACTAAAAATTAGTAAAAACAATTAGCCAGGCTTGTGGAAGATCCCTGTAGTCCCAGCGACCCAGGAGGCTGAAGCTGGAAGATTGCTTAAAGCCAGGAGTTTAAGGCTGCTATGAGCTAGGCTGATGCCACGGCAGTTTAGCTTGAACAACAGAGTGTTACTGCACTTCAAAAACATAAATAAATGATGCTTGTAATTGGAATTATGTAATATTATTCCCAATACAAGGAAAAGATAAATGTTTGAGTTATGGTTATACCAATCACCCTAATTTACATGTTGTATACATGTATTAAAATATGTATCTCCAGAACTTAAAAACTGATATGTATCAATAAAAGTGTATGAATTAATTTTAAAACGATTGTTATAATTATTGATTTTGCTGCATTTCTTTCTCAGCAAATGAAATAAAGAGATTACTTCCATTATATAATCTGAGACCTAATACCTAATCGTAAAGAATTAATGCAATGTGCTGAGAGTAATCTTTAAGATGCTAGAGGCAGACATCTGGACAACCCTTCCAGTTATGAATATGTATGAATAAAGCTGAATGAGTAACATGGACAATTAGTTATTTAAAGTTGTACCGAACTTTTCCATATTAATAGCTGTGACTAAATAGGTCAAGCACCTTCATTCACCTGTCAATTAAATACATTTACTCAATTATAATGTAACTTTCATCGGAATTAAATGAATCGTCAGGCAATGCTTTTGGAATATTTTCCTGGCACCAGGGACTCTCAACCACATGAATAATACAACACTGCATAAATTAAAAAGTTAGTAATAGTTTTAAATACTTGAAAAACAAATTCAATATATTTTTAAAATGAATTTATGAAGTTTTATTTTGTAATTCCCATCTTCTTTTAGAAAGACAACTACAAATAATTGAGAAAAAAGAATTGAGTGCCTTCAATGTTTTAGCAATGTAATTATGTTTTCTACAATAACTGCTCCTATTATAATATGGCCTTTCTCTAAGAGGCAATTATTGGAATGAAAGATAAAGCTTAACAATAACAAATCACAGATTTTGTGCAATTCTATCATAACTGTTGCAGGAGCTATCTGACTCCTGGCAGGTGAAAGGAATGTTGTTAAAGGAGGAAAAGTGGTTGGAGGCTGCTCTCTGAGCATCTCCCGGGCTGTGGGGGACCCTGTCTTACCTCACAGCTTGTCCCCTACAAGGAAAGTTGCTGAAGAAATTCTTGTAGTCACCCTCCAAGGGCAGAGGTCTAGAAGCAGAAGGAAGAACGACCTTGAAAGAACACAGCAAAGGTTTGTAGTGTATAAAACAGAGGCAATGGTAAGTCTTACATCATCACAAAATACCCCACCTTCTAACATGCTTCTTACAGTGGTGTCCACATTCTGTCCCGTGAAGTTCTTCAGAAACAGCAATCACAGAAAGCATCAAAGGGGGTGGTGTGGTTTTTTGCTACAAAGGGATGACAACATGCAACATCATGCTCACCGCCATGCCCAGCTAAATATGCATTTATCACATAATACAGCCTAATATCATAGTGTCTTGACATTGAGCCATGAACTAAAGAATCCGTGAGAGATAGCTGCCCAAGCTCATTTTCCAAACAGAGTTCTCGTTAAGGTATTGTTGATTCCTAGCATCTGGGGTTTTTTTTAATTATTATTATTACTTATCTATTGCCTTATAATAAATTTTCCCAAAACACCGTATCTTATTATCTCAGTTTCTATGAGTATTAGGCATGAAAACATAAAAATAGAACAAATAACAAGAAAAACAATCTTGTATCATTTCTATAGAAGTATAAATTCACTAAATTTTGCAATTAAAAGTCAAAGAGTACAAATGGTAACAGAGAAGATAGTTCCTTCAACTGACTGTTTATAATTGACCCATCTTAAGTCTGAATGGAAAGAAAGAAGAGATACAACAAAATGATAAAGGATTGAATTATGTATGCATCCATTGAAATAGATTGATATAAAAAGTGTAATAGTTACTAAAAATTATAGATGAACCCATACAGTTTACAAAGTCAAAGAGGTTTCCTTTTCTTTTCTTCTTTCATTTCTTTCTTCTTTCTGTCTTTTCTTTTCTTATTTTTTTTTTTTTTGAGTATTTTGTTCTGTCATCCCAGCTAGAGCACAATCTCATCAATGTAGCTCACTGCAAACTCAGACTCCTTGGCTTAAGAAATCCTCCTGCCTCAGCCTCCCAAACAGCTGGGACTGTAGGTGCTCACTGCCATGCCCAGCTAAATTTTCTGTTTTTTTCTAGAGATGGCATCTTACTCTCGGTCAAACTGGTCTTGAATTCCTGGCATTAAGAGATCCTTCTGCCTCAGGCTCCCAAAGTTATAGGATTGCAGATCTGAGCCACTGCCCCCAGTCCCTAAGAAGTTTCGAAAGTAAATATTACCTACTTCAGGGAATCATTGAAAAGGGCCAATATGGCTCAGCGCCTGTGGTTAAAGTGGCTAAAATGCCAGTCACATACACCGAAGCTGGCAGGTTCGAATATAGCCCAGGCCCGCCAAACAATGACATATGCAACCAAAAAAAAAAAAAAAAAATAGCCAGGCATTGTGGTGTCCACCTGTAGTCCCAGCTACTTGGGAGGCAGAGACAGAGGAATCACTTGAGCCCAGGAGATGGAGGTTGCTGTGAGCTGTGATGCCACAGCACTCTACCCAGGGCGACTCTCAAAAAAAAGAAAGAAAGAAAGGAAAGGAAAGGAAAGGAAAGGAAAGGAAAGGAAAGGAAAGGAAAGGAAAGGAAAGGAAAGGAAAGGAAAGGAAAGGAAAGGAAAGGAAAGGAAAGGAAAGGAAAGGAAAGAAAAAGACCAATAAATAAAGACAAACCAAGGTACAACCTCCAAAATAGATTTTCACTGAAACAATTATTTTAAAATTGATCACTTGGAAACAATGCAATGTTAAATCATATGTGCAGCCTTTAAAAATACATTCAGAAAGAATAAAAGATTTTCACAGTTTAATAGGGAGCAAGAGGGGTGAGCTTTATCTGACAAATGCAAGCCGTTATAAAGACACACACATACCTCTCTGGAGAACTAGAGTTGATTCAACAGAATCTCAAACACCCTGCCTTCTCGTTCTGATTTTAAGTCTGCAAAACAAAATTATAAACTAATAGTAAAAAGAGGCCCTAAAGACTGGTGTGAAATTGGACAAAGGCTAAAACAATTCAATTTGAGGGAAGAAATAAGTTTAAGAGCCATATTGTACCACATGGCAACTATACTTAGCAATGTATTGTACACTTGAAAGTTGTTCAGAGACGAGATGTTAACTGTTCTCACCACAAATAAATATGTAAAGCAACATATGTGCAGGTTTTATTTATCCATTTCCATTCCACAATATATCCATATTCTAAAACATCCTGTTGCATACCATAAATATAACACTCCTGAATATTGTCATGTATTCACATTTGAACAGTTTATGAAGTTACTATCTATTAGTTTGGTTTCTTTGCATGTTTTTGCCTTTTTTTACCCATGACCTTGGTTTCTTTCTTTAGGCGGATTTTTACACTCTGCATATTTCAGTTAGCAACACATAATATTTTAACATTTTGGTTTTGACTAAGCTCTAGCCTTAAATTGACCATTATGGAGTCCACATACCATGATTAGGAGAGCAGCGTCTGACCACATCTCATAACATACTGGGGTCGTAAAGTCAGAAATGCTCTTTGTGCTGAGCGGCCCAAAATGTGCCTCTTTCTTTTAAGGACACTGTTTTATTTATACTGTGTTTTTATGAAGTTTAATATATGATTTATAATCTCACTGATGCATTTAACATTTACATTATCCATCCTCATTATTACATGGAAAACATTTACAAATGTTTTATGAATATTCTTATATCAATCTTAATAAAAATGGGTAAAATTTAAAATTGAATATACTACTCAAAATCAAGATAGACAGTTTTCTTCTTCATAATTAAATAGAAATTATTTTTGTTTGCTGTTATCATTGTAAAAGTATCTTTAAGTCCATTATTTTAATGTTTATTATCACTCACCCTATAGGAAAATCAAAGACCATTGCCTGGGCAGAGGTGTTACAATGTTGCCTAACAATTTTCTTCCGGGTAAGGTTGGCTGGTTTAAATTTAGTCCAAATTCTATCCCTATAGGGATTCATACATGTAAATAAAGATGGCGTCTCTACCAAGAGCAGACACCAGCGTCCACCAAAATGACTACTTCCTCCTCACCCAACAACCTGTCAAGTCCTTCACTACAGTGTCAGAACAGATCTTGCAGCATCTCAGAACACCACTCTTGGAAGACGCTTTAGTTATTCAAGGTATTTCTGTCCCTCTCAGTTTCAGAGGCAAAATAAAGTTACCAACACCGTCTCCCCTCTCCTGGCTGTGGTTCCAGCACCACAAGCCACACGGTTAATAATGAGAGGGTGAGATTGAGGAGGAAGAAAAGTAAAGGATGAATGTATTTGAGTCATTCTCAAAAAAAAAAAAATCTTCTACCATTTTTGTTGTTTGTTTAGAAATGACTTAGGAGAATAGCTTTCAAATTTCCACTTCCATTCTTTCAAAACCTTTTCCCATGTGCGATTTTCAACCTGCGTGCCACAGTCCGCCCCCACTGGTGTGTCATGGAAGGATCTTAGGGGTGTAGCAAAAGTTATGAAAGATCATTAATTAAATTATGTTTGGAAGAAGTTCAAAGCACAGTAATATATTGTCTTTTTTATTCTTTTTTTTTTTTTTTTTTTTTGGTCAGCATAATTTGAGTATGCCATGGAAGTTTAACCACAGGTTCAAAGTGTGCCGTGAGATTTTAAAAAGGGTGAGAAACTATATACCCTCATGTGCTCGTTAACAACTTTCATTCAGTTCTTCCCACCTTGTGCCCCTGTTACCTGCTGGCAGACTACTAGATCTGTGTTTCTGCAGTGAATTACAGCCAGGATCCTAAACAGCTCTGCATAGTCAGGGAGGAAAAAAATAGCAGTCTTTCGAAAAGGAGTATTTATAACCTCACCTATGCGTCCTGAAAAGGTGGGATATGTTGGGGCGGGTGGGGAGGGTGTCTCAGGAAAAAAAAACCTGTTAATCAAAACTTACAATGTAAATGCATGTGTTTTAATGTTGTTTGGAATAATTATTATACTGCAGACATTTAACATATCTGGGACAGAGAAGATAGCAAGCTATGAATCACAGTTCAAAACTGAACTGTGTTAAGAGTGTTGAAAACCAAACTCATTAAAGGCGAGAGAGCATGTTGTTATCCCCATGTGGTTTTTGCTCTTTTTTGGCTCATTCCAGTAAGAATATCTTGTGGACTAAAAAGTTAAAGTAGGTCTTGAAGAATGCATCAGCTCCTTTTTATGCCAAATATCACTCCAGTCACTCCATAGAGCTACTCAGGCATCATGTGCCTTTCAAGGTAGAACTTGTGCTTAGAATCAGAAATGTTCATTTTTTATAAAGAAAAAAATCTACTTCTCAAAATTTTTTTTTAATTGGCTTGATTTCCTATCTGCATAGCTAATAAACACTTGACATGTTCAGCAGGTTTTTGAATTCTCCCCTTTCCATGGGTACGTGGTCACCTCGCACCTGCAGCTTTACCCAGCTGAGTCTTGGTGTCCTCTGTGGTAAAAGCAGATTTTTAATAACATAAGGCAGTAGCTCTTCTCTCTAAGGAAAGGGGAGATCAGCAAGGAATCAATAATAGACATAAATATAAAAGAGCCTGTGGTGTCAGATAAAAGCAAAGAATAAATGAGGAGGTTAAGTTCATGTGTGTTCTACCTGCTCTCTAAGGCAGTGTGGGTTATATTCACATCAATATAAAAAATTATGAGATGGATTACAAAAAATAGTTAAGCATTGGAAACTTTGTCTTGATCATGTGATAGATGTATTGATAAAGTGACCTATAATAAAGTTTGGAATTTTCTCTGGAAGTAATTAGGAATCTCCAACAATGCTCTACAATGAAAACGGAATAATGTATTGGCCCAAGGCAGAATATTTTAGTACCATAAAGGGACTCCCTCTCTCACCGTAGACCATCGAAGAGCGAACATGAGTAATAAGCCTGCATGATCCATTCAGAAGGCGTCCATCCTCAGAAAGCTTCTGGAGACTGGAGACAAGTGTGCGAACTATCTGCTATTCCTGGAATGGGTCCAGATGGGAAGTAGCTCCTTTGGAAATCCTACATCGATGCTGTGTTTACTGAGCATCTCTATCTTCCTTTTCTGGAGTCATGCACTCATTAGTAGATGAAAATATTGTTACTTTTAAAAATAAACTTTGACTCTCCATTCTGCGAAGTTCTTGAGAAGGCTAGTCTTCATTAGTAACTCTAAAACTCCGTTCAAGTTTATTATCTGTGAGTAGGCTAGGTCACCACCTGTTCTACCATATCCCATCGTGAAACACAGGATGATTTCCTTAACTCCTACCATCAACTCTCTGCTTCTATTCAGAATGGCCAGAATTAACCACCTGTCACTGTCCACACACTTTGCCCTACAGTGTTGCTGTCCTCTCCCACTGTGACTTGGTAATAAGCATGCAGCTAGCTCCATCAGTGAGGTGTGGGCAAATGTGATGCCAGCAGAGGCTTTACTAGGGCGTGTTTGCCTTTGACACGCCCAGTCTCCTCATCCTGTGACACCTCATGGCCTTGAGATCCAGTCTGAGCCTCCTTGGGGGACATAAGGGGAATGTAGAAGAAAAATGAGGCCACCCTACGTCTGCAAGACCCCAGCCAGCAGCCAGCTAATGCAGCAGCATGGCAAGAATGGGTGAAATGGCCCTGATCACCCAGGTCTGCAGAGGAACCCAGCCAGCTAACCAAGGCTGCTCTTGTAAGACTGCCTCTTTGGGGCAGGTTATTTTTATGTCATTGAGACAGAAAAATACTGAAACACACACACATACTACTATCACACAAATATTTGTGCCCCATCCCCAAAATTCATGCAGTGATATCCTTTCTTTACTTCTTTTTTTTTTTTTTTTTTGTAGAGACAGAGTCTCACTTTGTCGCCCTTGGTAGAGTGCTGTGGCGTCACAGCTCACAGCAACATCCAGCTCTTGGGCTTAGACGATTCTCTTGCCTCAGCCTCCTGAGTACCTGGGACTCCAGGTGCCTGCCACAACACGCAGCTATTTTTTGTTACAGTTTGCCCAGGGCCGGGTTTGAACCCACCACCCTCAGTATATGGAGCTTGTACCCTACCCACTGAGCCACAGGTGCCACCCCACATAGTGATATTCTAACTCCCAAGGTCATGATATTAAGGAGGTGGAACTTCTGAGAGATGATTAAGTCATGGGGAAAATCCTCAGGGACAGGATTGGTGCTTTTCTATGAGTCCCAGAGACAACCCGACTCCTTTCTTCTGTGTGAGGTTACAGAGAGAAGACCTCTATTAAAGAGGAATCCATCCCTCACCAGACAGCAAACTGGCTAACAACTGCATCTCGGACTTCTCAGCAGCCAAAACTGTGGTAAATAAATTTCTGTTGTTTTTTGAGCCACCGAGTTAATGGAGATTTGTTGTAGCTGTCTAAATGGACAACAACACACACGTGCACACAAGTACGCCCCACAGCTGTGCATAACCGCAGTAGAGAAGTCAGGATACGTCTTAGTAACTGATTTTGCACTGGCCTCAATAACCAGATGTAATAAGGACCTTTTCTATCCACAACTGTAGGACACACTCTGGGGGGACTTTTTTTTTTGCATTGCCTTAAAAAACAGCGTACTCCCCCTGGTGACATTACTTTGGAATCCAAGCTCTGAAAATATTTGGTTTGAGCCTGGAAACTGGAAGCGCGTTGCTCAGCAAATAGGAAATGATGGGACCACCTGCCATCTGCTTCCTCCCCCGTGTTCCACACCTGCCCCTGTGCTGCTAGTTTAACTTTAGGGACTGTCCTGCACTCCAGCCATTCCTAAAGGTCAAGGTTTCTCAATGGATACTAATTTTCTCCTTTATGGCTCTGTGGTGTGTAACGAAACCCAGTTTAGGCCCTTTCGTTTACTTTGTAACAGGAAGGTTAAAGGATGTCTGTTTATTGATCAAGAACTGACAAGGAGATGAGCACACAGTGTATTGAAAGGTTCGGGCTGCAGAAGGTATTTGCACCTGAGAACGTGAGTTCCAGGGGCTGCATGACACATTTTGGCAAAGGGAAGAACAACGGAAGAAAGAGGATGAGAGCAGAAAAGCCACATTACCTGGACATAATGAAAAATACTGCATGGTTTGCTTTGAAGGGTAATTGTTAGGTAGGTGAATCATAGCTCCTTGGCAGTAATTTTTATAAAACACGGAAAGGAAAGAAAACTAAAGGGGATGTTACAGAGGGTGACACTGAGAAAGTAATGTAAGAATTACCTGGACACGGTGCCCCCGCCCAAGGGAATCAGTCCTGCCCAACCCCAACAAATTTTCTAGAATGGATAAGCAGCAAATAGTAAAAAGCAATGTGCAGACATATCGGAGGAAAGAAATATTAGTGGACCAGATGAAGTGGGGGTGGCCCCGGTCCCTGTCAGCCAGGATGTGGAGACAGAGGTAGGTCTGCGGGACTTGGTCAGAGGCCAGCAACTCTGGACCACAGTGGAGAGGCCTCTCTGAGACCGCTCTGTCCTCCCCTTTCCAACATCACAGTGTTAAAAGTGAAAAGCAAGAACCATATTCACCCCTGTTGTGAACAGTAGTAATTAACCCTTACCTTAAACAACAGTAAATCATACTTATCTTAAACGATAAGCACCAAAATCCATGACCCAGAATACACAATATTTGACCTAACGCAAAACCCACATCACAACATTCCTATTCAAACGTCAGTCTCCCAAATCAGTCGCCCTAAACTGCTCAAGAGAGACACTTTCAGGTTAAAACAGAATTTAAGAAACAAGAATGGAGGACCTGAAGTGACCAGCTCTGCGGTCACAGCCTGGCTCATCGGCTCCACCCCGGTCACACCTGCGGCTCGGAGTCAGGTGCGCTGGGCGCTCCCAGGAGGATGCTCAGAGAAACCCCGGGCGCTGCGCATGTCCCTGCGCTTCACCAGGCGCAGAACTGACCAGTCGGTTCAGGGAGAAAGTGGCATCAGACAGACGTAAATGAGGTACACGGGTGTGTGCAGAGCCTCACGTACAATCGCCAAAAGTGGGAAGTGAACACGGCCCCCAGCAGGTGACCAGCATGCGATGGGGCGGACTGTGGCAAGTCCAGGCGGTGCGACATCAGTCAGGCCTAAGAAATGCGCTGCGGAGCCCTGAACAGACACTGGGCAAGCGTACATATATTGTCACATTCCGTGAAAAGGCTCATCTGAAAGGGCTGTGAGCCGTAAGATTCCAACTCTGTGACACTCTGGGAAAGGCAGAACTGGGTGGTGGGGGTGGGGGCAGCAGAAAGGCCGGTGGTGGCCGGAGATTAGGGATGGAAGTGAGCAGGGCAGAGGCGTTGAGAGCGTGTGACTCGCGGGGGCGGGCACAGGTCACCATGCGTGGACCAGCGCACAGACGGCGCCACACACAGAGCCGGGCTCCAGGGAGGAACTGTCTCCCGGAAAGGGGGTACACGGTGCCCAAAAGGTGAGGGGATGATGGACAGGGGGTGATGACAGGCCGCGCTCAGGAGGTTCAGCTGCTGCTTGCGCCCTCTGCTCGGTGGCCCAGTTCCTAGCAGGACACAGACCAGAGCCTTTGGCACCAGAGACATTTTTCCATGGACGAGGACCTGGGGCAAATGGGGAGCAGGTGGCGCTAAGGCAGTGACTCTGACCTCGGCACCTGGGATCAGGGACCGCAGCTTAGACTGACTGATGTCAGCTATGGACGTAGATGGAGGTGTCCAATTTGGTTAATGGATCCCAACAAGTGTTCTGCTGGGGGACGCTGACGATGGGGGAGGGTTGGAGGCAGGGATATCCCCTCACTTTTTCTGTAAACTTAAAACTACTCAAAAAAAAAAAAAAGTTTTAAAAAATGTATTGGCATGGAACCATTATTTCCCCATGGGTAGGTGAACATTTGCTCTCCAAAAGCAGAAAAGCAGATATGGTACATGGTATAAAATGCATAAACCCCTAATTTTTTTTTTTTAACTTTTGTGTCTATTATACATTTTTATTATCCCACTAGAGTTAATTCTCTATGGACAGAATTCAAATCAGAAAAAAATGCCATAAAATAGGAAAGGACAGAGATTGAGATGTTCATTTTTATATATCATCTATTATCAGCAGGGAAAAAAAAAAAAAAAAAAAAAAAAATGTCTATTCTGTTCCAAGCCTAGTGTTGAATTTTGAATGGTGGAGAAAAGCAGAAAACCAAGACCAATGTTCCCCAGAAATAAATCAAAGGTGTTTCAATGTGGTAATTACCTCGATATAACAGACAACAAAACCCCTTGTAGTTAATCCCAGGAGCTTCAAGAGGAGGGAGCAATAATATGTTATCATAGAGTGATTCACTTCATGTGAAATTCATTGAGTCTCATGAGCTGGGTGTTGAGATTTTGTTATCATTTTAATATATTTTTTGAAAGAGTTGTTTTAAAGGCTTTGCTTTTTATGCTAGGAACACAAAGGGAACATATCAAACGAGATAATTTAGCAAGAATAGAATAGCAATTAATTAAAGGCAGATCAGAGCCAGAGAACATGTTGAAAAAACTTACTTTGAGCAGGAATAGTCTATATGACAGATTCTTGATATGATTTTCTGGGTAAGTGAGAAACTGGACAGGAGAGAACATGAATAGGGTTTAAGAGTGGAAGAAAAAAAATAAGCATATATATTTACTGGGAGAAACAGCAGTCTGATTATGTCATTTATAACACTTAGTTCTAAAACATTAAATTGTATAAATTAATAATGGCTTACATAATTAAGAACGTCTTTGTCATTCTTATAATGTGATAATGTGAACAGAATAAAAAGATCATCAACTTTCCATAACTTACTGTCTAATGCCCACTGGAATTATAGCTGGTGTCTTGGGCACTAAATCAAAACACTTCAACTTTGATGTCTTTCTTCTGTAGAGTTAAATTATTTAGACTCTTTGATTTGATCTCAAAGGAAGGCCTCAAAGGATTTGTTTATTAAAAAGACAGAATAAGTCACAAAGAAGAGAAAGACCTGGCTTTGCAAATGAGCTAATAAAGTAAATGCACTTAAAGTAAATGTGCACCAATTGAGAAATAATAAAAGTAAAACACAAAAATTTGAGTCAGAGGATAAAATAGGGGTGAGGTTTATCCTATCTCCTATTGCAGTATGAGTGGCGGCATACAAAAATTATTGGTCAAACTAGATTTTCTTCAAGCCTTGTAAACCTGCAGATTCACAAAGTTGGAAGCACGTTTTAGGAAGCCTTATAGAAAGTAGGTGTCCACCCTACAACGTCTACCCTCAAATTTCTCTTCAAGAACAGGAACATTCTTTGGTATTTCTAGCTGATGAGACAGCCGAGTGCCCTGTCACTCCTGTGCCCATCTCTTCTCTCTGAGCCCTCTTACCAGCCTCTGCCTTCTTCACTGAGATCTCCTCTGTTCTGCCGGTGAAGCAATTTCAGCCCGATATCGCTGCAGTTCTAAATGGTTCTACACCGAATCACTTACTTCTCCCCATGTTCAGGAGTTCTTTGAACACATAGCAGAGTTGCAACTCAAAAAAATATAACTCAGAACAGTAACCTCCAGGATATACTGCTTTAATTAACATTATCGATACATCACATTGGTACAGTAAAATTCTATGTATGGCCAGAACTTCTATTTCATGTATTTTGTTATAGAAGACAAGTTATTTTGATTTTTTAAAGACAATATGTTTCCCCGAAGCATTTTCTTTACTTTGATACATTCTGTATACAACTTTTCGGTGTCACACTGTAGGTGAAATAGCCAATATTTTGGGGGCTTTATCACACAGACAGCAAGAGTGCCAGATTAAAATATATATCCCAGAGAAGCAAGAAATAGATGGCTTTTTATCTCAGTTCCATTCGTAAAATACTTATTCTTTCCAAGGGTAGAGGGAAAAAACCTTTAGATTAGATGTGCAAGAAAGTTTAGGTTTACATTGAGCTGAATTTCTTAAAACCAATATCTTTCTTAAGATATTGCCCTTATACTCCAAATTATTGGGGAAAGCTCTGGAATGTTCTAGAAATATTATCTAATAGTGGTGAAGAAAAACACAAGTAAGACGTCAACTCCAGGTTGATGACTTGTAGAGGAAGAGATGTGTGGTGACCACCCATTGGTGGTAGAGATATAAAGACAAAATTCCTGATGAGAGTTATGACAATAATCATTCTAGGTAGGAGAATGTATAATGAAGTCATCAGAAGATCAACATTATATGTCAACATAGCTACAGGATCAAGGGCAGAAAGGGTGTCTAGGAACAGATGAAAGTATTATAGAACTTGAGAAGTTGAATTTCTATAAGCTATGACAAAAATTTTGAACTTTAATATACTTATAACTCATGAAAGTTAAAATTTTAGATTTTCCTACCAAACCAGAGCAATGCTAACCTTTTCTAGTCACTGCTCTATAAATTGCAGGGAAATTTTCTCACAAGTATATGTAGATGTAAACACAGTTAATAAACTGGTGTAGGAGGTAGGGCACCCTTAAGAGCATTTAGAAAACAGTAACAGTTATTTTGCTACCTGAGTTGTACCTTTAATTTGCTTTTCCTCAGAGGATAATACAGTACTGTGCTTTTAGATAGGTCTGCTCAGTGGAAACTCATTATTCACGTCATTTTTTAATTACTCTCTATACTGTTATTGAACTTTTATATCTTCAAGTGAAACTCTTCTGGTATGTTAATTGGGGATTAGAAAAAGGTTCATGAGACAATAATAATTTACCATAAGACCATATACCTCTGTACCTTGATGTAGATTGATTCCAGGACCTTGAGGATAAAAATCCAGGGATGCTTGGGTGCTTTATATACAATGGTATAGCATTTGCATATAATGTGTATAAATCTTCTCATATACCTTAAATCATCTATCTCTAAATTACTTATAACACCTCATACAATTCAAATACAGTTGGTTGAAACTGAAGATGTGGGATGGGCTATTATGAAAGGCCTACTGTGTTTTATTTCCTCTTTGAAAATAACTTCTTTGAGAATTGAATCTGTTTTTTCATTCATCTCTATACTTCCTAGGTTGGAAAGCAGGTTTGTACTAATTCATTGATTCCCCTTTTGGTAAATGTTATTGCAGTCACACTCATGTGCACTCACATCAAATAATTAATATATGCTTAACACATTAGCAATTTGTTTAGTGTTTATTATATAGCTGAGTGTCAGAAACCAAGCAAATGTGAACTGGCATCAAGGCCCTGTCAACTGATTTAAGACTCTAAACAGGGGTCTGTCAGCAAGTCCTGTGTGTGGCTTTGTAAGTGAATTTGAACTGGAATTTATTTGTTAACGTAGATAAAACTGAACCACACAGATGAGCAGGAAAACAGCATTAAAGTCACAAGAATATAAGTTATGTGTAGTAAGGATGTGCTATTTTTAAAGTGTAATTATGAAAACTTTGAAAAAGAAGGTAATATCAGAAAAGGAGACAGGTGCCATGCATAACTTATATGTGGCCAAAGTGATTATATTTGCAAGTTGGTTATGTTTTTGATAGAAGTGGCATTATAAATACAGTATTTGAGTAGGTTGTTGGTGATTTCTAAAGAGAAATCTTAAGATCTATCAAAATTTTTGTATGTCATTTTTCCTTGAATTATGAGCTTTCCCAGCACCTGGATTATTTATCTGACTGTCTGTCTATCTATCAACCTATCTATCTATCTATCCATCCATCCATCCATCCATCCATCCATCCATCCATCTCATCTATCTATCTATCTATCTATCCATCCATCCATCCATCCATCCATCCATCCATCCATCCATCTATCCATCCATCCATCCATCTATCTATCTATCTATCTATCTGCCTGTTGATGTAGTAATCTATCCATGCCAACTAATCAGGGACGTTTTTCTCCTTTTC
>CAUYPK010116601.1:0-62982 GCA_963574355.1 Loris lydekkerianus | reverse complement strand
AGGCTATAACCCAACTATACCACAAGACTATGAGGAAAGGACCAAGGAAGGGGAAGGGAGGGGGGAGGTTCGGGTGGAGGGAGGGTGATGGGTTGGGCCACATCTATGGTGCATATTTTTATCTATAATAAAAATAAATAAAAAAAATAAAAAAAAAGAAACCAATATATAAACAAGTACTTGCTCATATGAATAATAAAACACAAATATAGTCTAGCATGGGGGCAGAGGGAGGCAGGAGGGGGAAGCAGGAGGGGGCAGGACGACTGGCAGAAGGAGGGAGGGCGTGAGGCGGGACCTCATCTAATGTGCACATTGTGAGGGTGTATAACATGTCCCCTGGGCGAGGGGCTGTTTTACATCTGGAACTTTATCCTGGAAGTAAGAACAATGTAATCTAAAAACTTGTACCCTCATATTAATTTGAAATAATAATTAAAAAAAATTCCAGGGATGACTTGGGAGCTTGACTTCGCAATTGTCACTGAGCCAATGTGCCAAGTATCGAGAGAGCGCTAAGGAATTACGCCCTGCCCTAGAAAGTCATCTGAGGTGCAGGAGACAGACTGGGAAGCCACAGAACCACACGGGGGACACACCACGAGTTCAACACCACGTATCTCTTCAATCTCCACTCTTCTCCTAAGACAGAAATGAAACAAGTTTGGAGAATAATCTGAAACTGACCTTTATTTTTTGTTTGAACTACTTTGCCCCTCAACCTCTCCCTATAAAGATCTAGAATATTATCTGTTTAAAATAGATCTTCACTTTGTTCATGCTGATTTTTTCTTTTTTATTCTAAGAGCATTTTAGTCCAAACTTACTTTGATCGGTGAGTGGATTGTAGCATTTTCAATCTATGTGGGAAGCAAAGGTAACACCCGTTGTTGGCAGAGTCTCAGGTCCAGCTACATAACTAAGGAAGGAAACCCACTGCTCCTTCCCACATTAAGGAAGTTCCATAAGGAACTGGCTCCTTCCCACATTATTTCTACTTCTATATTCCTAATTATGTCTCCTAATTTCTTACACATTAGTTTTCTCTCCTAATTTCCTACACTTTAGTACTAAGGGATTTGAGAAATTGTATTACTGCAAATGCTATATACTTCTTGACATTAAATATTACATTTATCAGAATGCTTATAAAGAGGCATTTTCATTAAAAGCACTGACTCAAACTGGCTTAAGCAAACAAGAAGTATATGGGTTCACGTAAGTGAAAAAAGAAAATCTAAGAATGACTGTGGATTTTGGCACAGCTGGATCCAGGGACTTGGGACGTACACCTGTGTTCTTTCTCTGAGATGGGCCACATTCTCAGGGAAGCAGGGAAATGGTTGGCAATTTCAGGCTCAATGTGGTCAGTTTCTAACAGTTTTAACCAAAGTACTGAGACTGAGTCTCACGGACCCATGTGGATTTGGGCCACGTGACTGCCTTGTAGGCCTGGAGATGGAGATACGCCAAGTGGCCAAGTGTGGGCTTCACAACCAGCTCTGGGTGCAGGTAGGAAGCCAGCTCTCAGGAAGCCTGGAGGAACGCTGGAAGAAAGGGGTCCTCTAAGGAAAATGAAGTAGTACATATCACCAGAGGAAGAGGCCGAGGAGGTGGGTAGTGGATAAACGCAAACAACACTTGCTTTGTGAAAAAGTTGCCACTGTGATCAGAATAAATCTATGCTCACAAAAGTTACTGAAGGCCTCTATGAAGCCGCCATGGGTGTGAATTCCAGTTGTGAATTTTAGAGAGACACCAGCATAACAATCAAAAGAGGCTCTAGATAGAGCTAGGCTGTCCAAGATGATGACTATTTAAATGTTATGTAACCCAGTTAGGTAGAATTTACGATTCAGTTACCGCCTATAGCTTGAGTTTGAATGGCTGGCAGCCACTCACGGGTAGTGGGTACCTCATTAGACACTGACAACATAGAACAATTTTGTCATTGCAGAAAGTTCACGAGATGGTGCTGTTCTGGAATCTTTCCTCATCTCCCCTTTCCCCTAGAAAATTTTAAAAATGGAGAAGGATATTTGTCTGGGCTAGGAAGGGCCAAGTGACCTTTGAAAGGTTTCCCTGGCAACAGAGACTAAGATGATAGTAACATTGAAATTTAAAAAAAAAAAATGTTCAAGTAGGAAAAATTAGTTTTGTTTTGTTTTTACTTTGAACACTAAGAAAATAAATTATATAAAAAAAAAACGAATTATCTCTTCTATCAGAAAGAGTTAAAGAGCTATGTAAAAGCATAGACAAGCAGAGGAAATGAAATCAAATGTGAGTTGGACTGAGAGATGTTTCTTTCTTTCTCTGCCCCCATCCAAAATTGTGTAGTAATGAGAATTTCACACAGACTTCTGACAAGTAGTGCTTGCTATGGATTACGTCCAGTGGTTGGCAGAATGGAGTTTGGGGTGTGCAAAGTTGAGTTGAGGTATATACTGTGTTTCAAACCAAATCCAACCTCCTGGTGTACAGAAGTCTGTAAGGTCTGGTTGTGATATGTCCCCCGAGTGCTCAGTCTCCCCTGCCCCTCATCATGTGTTAGCACCAGGGGCTGAACTGCAAGGTAAAGTGCTCTGAGCTTCAGCGGCACTGTACCTGCTGTGACACCAGCCTAGAACACACTTCCCTGAACCTCCTCTTTTTATCCTTTAGTTCTCTACTTAAACTTTGTGTCACTAGGAAACTGTGTTCTCAGAACCTGAGGCAACATGCATGTTGTAAATCTCCCTCATAATATCCTATGCATTTACTCATATTACGTATAACTGCTAATTTCTTATTTACTCTTTTTCTTCCACACCATAACCCAGTAAAATGTAAGTCCCATGCGGGCAGAGGCTGTGTCTGACCTATGTCCTCTTGTTGCCCCGGGGTTGGCTAAATGGCTGTGCCATTATTGATTAATTTGACTTAATCAATTGATCACCATCAGGAAGGAAATCCTTAATGCTAGGCTTTAGGTCTCTACCCCTGACCCCGTTCTGATCAAGGGTTTTGCTAATGACTTTGCTCCTCACTAACAAGAGACATTCAATAAATATGAGTGGGGTGAAGGAATGGATGGAGAGAGGAGAACAGTGGGAGGGAAACTGAGGGTTACGCTCCCAAGCTGCCTGGGCCTGGTGCCACTCTGTTTGGGAAATATAAGACTTAAAGGAGCTCAGCTTTCCCCTCTAGGCTGGGCCTTTTCCAGAATTGTGGGGCTTGATCATATGTGCAGAGACAGGACAAAGTGAGGTGAACTTGAGTACTCTTAAGTCCTGCTTAATTTATACTCCACCTGCTGTCATAAAAATAAGATGCAGAATCAAGATGCTCCAGTGGGAGACTTTTAGGGAATTCAGGGCTTAGAGTGACAAGAGCCTCCACCTTTCCCTGCCCAGATACAAAGGTAAAAACAAGACACATGCATTTCAGATCACATTGTGAGTAACCGATGAGATATCACCCAAACATAGTTCACCCTCCTTCATATGAACATCCTGCTACTTTTGATGGCTACTGTAAAGAATCTTACAGATTCTTTAATATTTGTAGCTCCAGGATATATCCGAATGCTGTTCCTGAACAGACCACAACGGGCAATTTAATACGCAAATGAAACGGATTTTAAAATTGTGATGAAAGACTATTTGCTATTGCCACATGTGTCAGTGTAGACGTAGTTAAACATTTGACGTTTGTCTAGAATGTATCAGGTGTTTTCTGAATGCTAACGGTGCTCTCAGAATAAATGGGGAAGATTTTCTAATCAAAAAGTAGATTCTAAGGCAGACCTGATACTTGGATGGGAGGTAGGACACAGAAGGAAAGACATAATCAGGGAGAGAGAAGACAGTCATTGATGAATAATGGTCAATGATGGTTTATTAAGAAGTCACCCTAAGCTAAGCTCATTTTCTCTGTTGCTATAACCCAAGTCAATCAGGCTGGAGGAAAGGCCAAGACAAGAACTTGGGCTTAATGAAGATACAGCTTGCTGGTTGAATAGCTTTGCCAAAAATACTGATTGATCTCCATCAGGAATGTAATTGGTAGTCACGAGCTATAGGTCTCTAACCTGATCCCATCCTCATAAGTGGTTTTACCAATAACTTTACTTCTTTCTAACAAGAGGCAACTGTGATAAACCATTTATTGATGAATTCATTTCTTCAGCTAATAATTATTGTACATTTTCCATGTAATAAACATTGAGCTGAGGGCCCTAGATTAACAAAGACAAATAAGACACTGTCTTCCCTAAAAAGGGCTGTTTAGGGATAGAGAAGGCACTTGTCTGACGCTTAAATACTCTCTCATAATACAGTCCCAGTACATTGCAAGGACTCAATAAATACCCACTGAACAAATGTGGCATCCTCTACCTCAAATCTTTCTACTTTCTGAGGACCGTTCTGTGGTCTCTTCCTCCACCTTCATCCGGAGAACACCTCCTTCTACAGCGTGTTTCAGCATATAGGTCATCTTAGTCTTAAATTCTTTTTGGACCCACACACAACCACGCCAGGCATGAAGGTGCACACCTTCCTATGTTCTTGTAGCACCTGTGAGTCTGATAACAACAGACTTTTTATTTTGCATCTTTCTCTTTGCTCTTCTTGTCTCTCTGACTAGTTCAGTGTAGGATAATATTTAGAAATAAACATATCCTACATCAAGCACACAAAGTGAACTCAGTGTGACCCATGCTGTGTAGTCTGTTTCTTGCCCTCATTTCCTAACATTGCAAGAGTGAGCTTATCCCTGAAGGCTGCAAGGCTGTACTTCTGCAGCATTGGTATTCACACCAACATTCACAGACCCACTGGGGTCAGAGTCTTTGCCCAACTCCCTTTTGTCTCTCTAGAACTCAACCTACTCTGGCAAAACCACAGGTGTCCAACATGCACCATCTAAAGAATGGACTTCTGGCACCATGACTAGATCGTGATGAAACGATCTTTGCAGTATTTTCCACCACCGAGATTTTTGAGGGGCATTAAGTATGGGAACCTAGGTTTCAACTCTTGAGAAAACTGATTGCGGGAATACAGTCTGTGAGGAGGCCATACTGGCGAGCCACACATTAGTAAGAAAACCCAAACCTTTTCTTCTATTCTTACAGGAAAGAGATCTGCAATTCCACTGTCTGTGGTGTTAGGTGCAATTAAGCACTATTATATTTACTAATATCTAGCTTCCAAGTATATTAACAAGGCTTGCTAAAAACCTACTTTGCAAAACTCAACTTTGGCATATTACGAGTCAGTGTTTCTATCAGAAGTCTGTATTCTACACAGAATCACAAGTATAACCCATCATACTCTATATAGCCGTTTCTTTTTCATTTGTCTTTTTAGTATTGTATTATTTTTATCTAATTCTAATTATAAGCCTATGAAATTTTTATTTATGGATACCTACGTTTTGCAAAGGAGAAGACAGAAATAGCAAAAAATTAAAATTTCTAACATAACTCAGTTAGCTGGAGCTAGAGCCAGATTTGGACAACAGGCTGCAGAACGCAGTATTATTTCTTCTTAGCATTTGCAGAGTTGTTGAGCCTGCGGGGAAGATGGGATAGCTGGCGTACGTCAGCTGTGATTTGAACAAAAACTGTCGGAGATGAAGGATCTTTAGTTCAGAGGCAGAGGTGACTTGGATGGCAATGGGGAAGAAGGTACCTCCTGGTAACGAGAGATGTTTGGTGTAGTAGAGAGAGCGAGCAGGAAAGAAACCATTACTTTAAACATAAGTGTGAAAACTAAACACAGTTCAGCATAATAGATGCAAATACTACATCTAAGCCTGCTATAGAATATTTTACTAAACAGGTATAAGCAATCTATTTAGACAAAAGAGTTTAGCCAATTATGCGCGTGTCAGTTCTGTGAACCACTCAGCTCTAGGGACTGATTAAATGGATCAACCCCCACCCCCGGGCTTTAAATCACCCAGGCTTTAAATTTATTGCTCATTTCCCTCCTTTCCTAAAATAAAGCACAGATCCACATTTACAGTTTGGTCAAAGTCCTTATGATGAACATTTTTAATGTACTGCCAGTCACGGTGATGCTTATTTTTTAATGATAGTCACCAACAAATCAATAATTTCATTCAAATATGTGCAGCTGTAGATTTTAAAGTTCTGTTAGGTATTTTCTTATTAATTGGAAAAATGGCTCAGTCAACTGCTAAGCACAGAGCTAGGAAGACCTTTCCATTGAAGTCCAGTGGAGGTGGGTGGCATGACCCAAGGCGATTCTGCTCCCTGGGTCCCCACACTTTTAGCACTGGCCCCAGTTGGTATCTCTGACCCTCCTCCACGTGAAATACATGACCATGGTCATCTCTGAGACTTTCACCAACGCTGTGACTTGCTCTAATCCCCCCTCCCACAACTATTTTTATAACCCCAATACAAACATTGCCCATAAAGAGAGGGATTGGGTTTCTTTAGTCCAATGTCTGCTATTTTATTTATTTATTTCCCCAAATTGGTCAAAAAGCCATGGTCATAGCAGGACAGCCTAGAATCAGACTGAACACTAAATTGTCCTGAAGACCAATAACTTTTTCTTTAATCATTTGCTCTCTAACTTTTCACAACCTACCTAGTCCAGGATGACTGCTGTTATCCTTGGTGTTTCAATATATATATATATATATATATTTTAAAGAATACATGCATTTCCTAGATATAAAAATATTACTTATTATGCAAGAATTGAAAGATAGATAATATATCTAATTATTCCATTTGCCTTTAAAAAAATGATTGAAACCATTTTTTTTTTAATTAAGATATACATAGATCATGAATACATTTATGCCTTTGTGGGATTCAACGTGTTGACTATTTGTACAAATTGAAGTGCTTACATCCTACTAATTAACATGCTTTCACCTCATTTACTTAACCATCTAGATTTTCCTTCTACCTCTATGTACAGCAGAAAAGTGGCTACCTATGCTCTTCTCTTGCCTTCAAAAATGATCGCCTTTAAAAATTATTTACAATTTGTTTTTGGTGCTTAGACATTTAATGTTCATTACAGAATATTTAGAGAATAAAAACACATCAAATAAAACAATACTTATTTCACTGTATGTACATATGATTCTCTGAAGAAAACAGACCTCTACTGTCCTGTTTTCCTATAAAGGAATGAAAATGAAATCATACTGAGTTTGACCCTCCCTTAATCACCTGTTGATTGCCTTTTCTGGGTTACTTACTATTCTTCCAATAGGTCACTTTCAATGGACTTGAAGACCACACATTCAAAAACTCCACAGAGCTTGATACAACATATCTTAAGTAATATTTGTGAGGTGACAAATAAGAAACTAATGATAAATCCAACCTAGGCTCATTCCATACGCGACATCATCAACGAGGCCATTTGAGTGACTTTCAAGTTGTTGTTCTTGTTTTTTCTGTTATAAACAACCTTACAATAAACATCATGACAGCCAACTCTTTGCACAACATTTCCTTGGCATCAGTTCCTCAGCATAAATTTATTCAATGAAAGATAATGCATCAATAAGACTACTAAAGGCTAACATCAAAGTTAAAATTTAAGAAAATGCAAAGAGAAAGTGAAAACGTGATGGATCTAAACAAAATCCTTCATGGACCAGAACAAAGAGATGTTGTCACAGAAATACTGACATTCACATCCTAATGAGGGAACTGACAGCAACTGGTGAGCAGAAACACACACACACACACTCACACACTCACACACGTGTGTGTACATACACAGACTAAAGCACTGACGTATCCTAAAATGAGGTTGATTGAGAAGAAAATTAATTGGTTTTATTAACATTTGGGGGAAAATGTCCTTCTGGTAAAATGATGACTTTTTCTTCTGTGTAATAGGACCTAGTAATGGGACTGTGGGATCAAATGGAAGCTCTAGTTTTAGCTTTTTGAGAATTCTCCTTTCCAAAGAGGCTATATGAGTTTGCAGTCCCACCAACATTGTCCAAGTACTCCTTTCTCTCCACATCCATGCCAGCATCTGCAGCTTTGGGATCTTGTGATTTGAGCCATTTTCACTGGGGTTGGGTGATATCACAAGGTGGTTTTGATTTGCATTTTTCTGATGATTACATATGATGAGCATTTTTTCATATGTTTGTTGGCCATCATCTGTCTTCTCCAAAGAAGGTTCTATTTCTATCTCTTGCCCAATGACAATGGGGTTATTTGTTCTTTTCTTGCTGATTAGTTTGAGTTCTCTGGAGATTCTCGTTATCAGGCCTCCCTCAGTTTTATAACACGTGACTATCTTCTCCTGTTCCGAAGGTTGTTTGCTTGTGTTCTTGTGCCCTTAGCTGTACAGAGTCTTTTCAGCTTGATCACGTGCCATATGCTTATTTTTGGTGTTGCTGCAATTTCCAATGGGGTCTTTTTCAGGAAATCTTTTCCCAGGCCAATAGCATGAAGATTTTTCCCCCCAAACTTTCTTCTAGAGTTTTTATTATTTTTCGGTCTTACATTTAAATCTTTTATCCAGAGTGAGTCAATTTTTATTAAGTGGTGAGAGGTATAGGTCCAATTCAGTCTGCTACATGGGGCTAACTCGTTCTTCCAGCACCATTTATTAAATAGGGATACTTTTCCCCAGTATATGCTTTTGTTTGGTTTATCAAAGATCAGATGGCAATATGCAGCTGGTTTCATTTCTAGATCCTTTTTTTCTGTTCCACAGATCTATGTCTCTATTTTTGTGCCAATACCATGCTGTTTTTATCAGTATAGACTTGTAAGATAACCTGAGGTCTGGTAATGTGATGCCTCCAGATTTGTTTTATAACAGCTTAATTCACAATCTCAAAGATATGGATGGGGACAACCCACGTGCCCATCAACCCATCAATGAACCTTCCCACCTTTTGTATTTACCTAGAACAATTTGTAGAACAATTTGTAGGGCATTGCAAGAATAAAAAGTAAGCATCCAATATACTCAATAGGAATACAAAACTAATAGATGAACAACTACCTGCCTACAAGAAAGAAAATCATATTTAAGTTCAAGAAGGGGGGGGAGGGAAGGGTGTGGTAAGCTCTCGTCTAACGGGTACAGTGTAGGGGAATATGGGTGAATTTCTCAAATGCAACTTGAACTTTACCTAACAAATGTAAATAATGTAACCTAATTGTATGTACCCTTATATTAATCTGAAATTTAAAAAGAGGGAAAAAAAAGAAAATTAATTAGTATAACAAGGACAGTAATATATAATTCCACTGATCCTACTGCATTTAAACTTTTCTTCCAGAATCTAACTCCCTATTTCATAACAGAAACCTCAACAAGAGTTGACCAGTTCTTGTAACAGTAAGACAAGCTTATCTACAATCTCTTGTAGAAATTTGAGTTACAGGTCCATTTTCTAGTCAAAAAAAGCAAAAGTTCTTCCTTTATTCTAAACTCTTTTCCTTCCTTCCCTAAGTACACATCACCTTCCAGTCCATAAATTTTATTAGTAAAAGTTACTTATTTTGTTAGGGTAAAACACATTATCCAGACTTAAATCATTTTTCATAATTCTAAGATGATGGTCCTCTTGCTCCCTACTACAAGTTTTAAAGGGCCAGTAATCAGACTCCCTGACAATCCATATAAGCATTTAATGAAAATTTTCTTCCCTTTTCAATTAAAAATTACTAAATTGATGGCTTGTCTTGCCACAGATGCATTTTAGAATCAAGGAAATATAGTCACTTGGTACAGTTTGGGGATGTTTTGGAGTATGGTTACATTCTGTTTTGAATATTTAAAATACTCTAATATATTCCAGGCTGGACTCTCACGTCAATTACTCAGTGCCAAGGCTCTGTCTAACATTTTGCTGCAAACTGGGTTCAATTGTAATTTGTCAACTCTAGCACCCGTTGCTATGACAAATAGCTTCAGTCTGGTTAATCTTTCGAACATAATAGCATTCTGCTGTTTTGATAAATCTATTATGTCGTGGTTTACATATGCTTTGGGGAAAATTTTTATTGGAACATTTTACACTAAATTATCTCTAGTTTACATGAACAAAGCAAGTGGAAGGCTGATGCTAATGGTAGCATCCTAAAATATCTCAACAATGCCAAGTGACTGTGGGTCTCAAAACTCGCAGAAAGCTGTTCAGAGGACACTCTCTGAGGTCAAACTGCACTGTTTCAAAATCACGGGTCCACATTTACTTACTTGGACCATTCAACTTAATTTTCTAATCCCTGGTTTTTCTGATTGGTACAAGGAAGACAGTAGTTTTAACTAACTTCTTAAAGGTGTGATGGGTCAGGGAAATAACAACAGTGGCTGGCATATTAAAAAGAACCAACAAATCCTGGATGTCTTCTCGTCTAGCTATTTTGAACTATACAATAAATTCTTGTCAATTATTTAACAAGTTGGCACACCCTACTGTGCTATCAAACACTAGATCTTATTCTGTCCAACTATATTTTGTACCCATTAACCAACCTCCTTTTATCTACCCCCAACCATCCTTTCCCATCCTCTAGTAACAACCATTCTAGTTTTAGTTTTTGGAGATGCCTCCATCCTGTTTTCCATCATGACTGTAATAGTTAACATTCCTACCAACGGAGTTCCCTTTTCTCCACATCCTTGCCAGCATTTGTTAATTTTTGTCTTTTTGACAAGTTTTTCTAACTGGGGTGCAATGATACCTCACTGTGGTTTTGATTTGCATTTCACTGATGGTGAGTGATGTTGAGTATTTTTTCATCTATCTGTTGGCCACAGGTATGTCTTCTTTGAGAAATGTCTATTCAGATCTTTTCTCTACTTTTTAACAGGGTTATTTGGAGTTTTTTGTTGTTGAGTTGAGCTCCCTATATATTCTGGATATGAGTCCCTGGTTGGAGTCTGCAAGTCTCGGTCGGTTTCTACAGATTGTTTCTGCACTCTGTTGATTGTTTCCTTTGCTATGCAGAAGCTTTTTAGTTAAATATAATCCCTTTTGTCTATTATTGTTTTTGTTGCCTATGCTTTTGAAGTCTTAGCCATAGTATCTTTGCCTATACCAACGTCCTAAAGTGTTTTCCCTATGTCTACTTTTAGTAATTTTATCCATTTTGAGTTGATTTTTTTTATATGGTGAGAGAAGGGGGTCTAGTTTCATTCTTCTGAGTATAAACATCCAGTTTTCCAAGTATCATTTATTGAAGAAGATGTCCTTTCCCATGTATGTAATTATTAAATACAATCTCTCATATGTAAGTGTTAATACAGGACCTTTGTCATAATCATTGAAGAAGTTTAGGTCTTTAATGGTTTCTACCATGGATGCCAAAATGAATAAAACATAAAGGACTGGAGGTGGCCACTCCCTGGAAGGAATCTCATTGTGCAATGTCATCCCAACGGGCTGATGTGATTGCAGTAGTGGGTACTTATTGACCTCAGCTAACAATTTGAAACTGTCTATAAACTGTCCCTTTCGGTCTTAACACACAGGATGTTTCTATGTGGGGAAAGTGCATGGACTGCAGTTTTCAGCAATACATTCTCAAAAAGTCAATTTCACCTTTTGGCAGCTCTGAAAGAATCCAGATTACTTTAAGTGTAATAGCTCTGAATAAGGGCAATAGTTAAAAGAAGGGTAGGAAAAAAAAAAAAAAATAGAAGCCCACACTACAAGGGGTGCTAAGCATTTGTTTTTAATAACAGGAAAGTAATACTACAAGAAAAGAATTCTCCAGTATTATGTTTATAGCAAAGTGATTAAAAGTTGTTTTTATTAAAGTTCTATAACTCCTTACAGTCAAAAGAGCCACAGTACTTCATGATAAAAAATTGAAACAACACAATGCCCTGCTGACTTAGAGGTGAATGAAACATCAAAACTGTGGTAAATATTTAAGGTGTTTTGACAGGTTATCTGGGCATTAAAACATTTCAGTTGCTGTCTATTTTTCCTCTTCTTCTCTCACTTTCTTCCTTTCCTTCCAAAAGCATCCTCACATATAAAGGCACACTCCCTAAAAATTCAACAATGCACAACCAATGCCAAAAGGGGACTGAGGCCAATTTGCAGAGAGATAATTTTATGTGAGAATTAATGCTGAGAAGGGAGCTGTGGGGATGGGCCCAGGGGGTCCTCACGAAAAAAGAACAGTGGAAATTGGGAACAAACCACCAGGAAAAAGACATCGTACCCTAAACCTTCAACTATAGGTTTTGAAATAAAATTCCCAAGGTGACGTTGCTTTCAAAAATAAACTTAACTCTAATTTAGGTATTTAGGTGAACTTTGTTTCCCCCCCCCCCCCTCCGAGGGAGCTAATTATATCCAACACCATTTATGCGATTTGGATGGAGGACGCTGAGTTAGGAGAGAATCAGCAATGCATTTCTGGAAATTGATCTGAGTAAAGTAGGTGAACATTGTGATCTGAAACCCACAGCAGAGACACTGGCGTAGCTACAGCTCCCTGAGTGCTGAATTTTGCAATCGATTTGTATTCAAAAGAAAACGCTGTCATAATAGGAAGCGAAATGATGGGTCTTTGCACTTCTCGGAATAGTCAGGTGATACTCTGAGCATCTTTAATTTTTTTGTTATTCTGAAGGGTGGAATGCACATTGTATAAACTGCCCCGCAATAAAGTTGGGTACCCAGAGATAACCCAGTAAAAAGCCTCCGAGCTCCGACGCCCAGCTCCAAAAGGAGCTAGTCTCTTCTCCTTCAGTAATTAAGCATTCAAACCAGTAAACAGCTTGGGTGGAATGATTTTATGACAAATGACCAAGAGCATATCAACCATAAAACTCAGCTTGGCAAAAATCCCTCAAGCCCAGGAAACTCAATCAAAGTGGAGCAGGCAGCAGCCTCCGCGAAGGCAGCGTTCTCTCACTCCCAGTCACATAAATCCACGGAGGCCAGAATTGCTCCACTAACTTTGACACAAGAAACGAGTGAGGGGAAGGGCGGGCAGGCTGCTCGGGGTAGGCGGAGAAAATAGCAAGGGAGATAAGAAATGCGTTCCTCTCCCGCCCTTTTGGTCTGCTGCTGCTTCCACTAACAGGAGTTGATGAAGACACCAAACTGCGATGTTCATATTAAGACAAATACAACAAACATTCAAAGACGAGAAGAAAACAGGCAAAGACACAGGGCAGAGGAGACAGAAAGGGGGACAGTGGGTTATGCTGAAATGATCCTGCTGCCACTACTGTCCTTAACTCATCCCTGAATAATAGAAAGAAAAAATAATAGAATGGATGCTAAAATTTCAAGCATACAACGTTCATCTCAGTCTATGAGCTCTCCATGTGATTGTCAACTTGTATACTAATTTGTCCAACACGTCATTCTGCAAGTTTTCAAACAGCAAACATCTATCTATTTACCCTCTATACTCTACTATTAGCATTTCACAAGGCTTACTGAGCCCTTCATCTTTCCCCCAACATACTTTATTACACATGGCAATAACTCGAGTTTAGTATTCATAATTTTGATACCACTACTTCATAACACTGGTTTAGGATCACTATGAAATGATTAAAATAACCTTTGAAGTTTTCACCAATTTATAAAAAGAATCCCTAGTTAATGTGCATTTTTTTTTCCTTCTCCAAAGCTACCAAATGAAACTGTTGGTTATCTAGTTTATAAACACACTGCCAATGAGGAGATTAAGGTTCCCTGGGAAAAGAGAAACATTGAAATACGTGATTCTATAAAACGGGAGTAGAGAGGCTGGTGAAAATGTAGAACCCACTGTAAAAAAAAAAAAAAAGAGAGAAAGAGAGAGAGAGGATGGCTTGGTACCCATGCTCAGTGGTTAGGGCACTGGCCACATACAGTTCAAACCCGGCCCAGGCCTGCTAAACAACAATGACAACTGCAACAAAAAATATCCAGGCGTTGTGGCGGGCGCCTGTAGTCCCAGCTACTTGGGAGGGTAAGGCAAGAGAATCGCTTAAGCCCAAGAGTTGGAGGTGGCTGTGAGCTGTGACATTACAACACTCTACTGAGGGTGACAAAGTAAAGACTCTGTGTCAAATAAATAAATAAACAAACAAACAAACAAATAAAAGAGAAAAAAAAAAGAAAAAGAGAAGGAATAAAGTTTGATGAGTTCATTACAGGCATGAAAGCATGAAAATCAAAATGGTGACGAGAGGGAGGAAAGTGGGAAACCCAGACAGAGGCTCCTGTTGTATATAAGTGATAAACACAGGGGTGTGTTAATAGCTGTCAGTGGCCGTCCAGGGCAGGGGAATGGAAGAACACTGTTGCTGTAACAGCCTAAAGAAGTTAACAGAGTAACTTGCAAGCACCACCCTGTTCTTCAGGCTGGAGCCGTTCATTGTCAGACATAAACCAACATGGAAGCCGGATGAACGTCAAGGTTCAGCTATGACAAGAGTCTTCTCAGATCGCTAAATCCTAGGAATAGCCGGAAAACATAACTGTCACTTCTTTGTGGCCAATTTCTTGTCTTTTTTTTTCTCCTACATTTCCCCTATGGATGTAGCATATTAATTAGACTGAGATCATTCCATACCATCCAATAATGTCAAAGTTATTGGAGGCTTGGAGTGCATCCAAATTTCATTTCAATCTATCACTTCAATGTTATAAATGACAAATCAATATTTTTAATACTTTTCTATCTTAATGTTTTCTGATGGAACAGAGCCAGCACAACCTATAAGAAATATGCAGATTACTAAGGCAATACTTTGAACATAATGGAATACAAAACTCTCGTTTTATGGTGCACGCCGGCAGTGGGTCACCAAAGTAGATGGACGCTCAGCAGGGCTTGGAGAAATTAACACCTTTGTGAAGTTGAAAACAGTGGTAACTTGCTACTGAGTCACCTATTCCAACTGGGATCCTATTAAAGTGCTTGATTTGAGGGCAAGGACATAAAATCTCAATTAAAAATATTGTTTGTTAGAGCCTGGACTCATGCTGGCATTGTAGAAAACTCATATAAACCAGCAGTGCATCTCGATCTGAAATTCAATTATGTAAGCCCAGGCCTGTAGCAGGTTGGAGACAGCTTCGTTATGAACATAATAACAAGTGGGTTACGATAATCACCCATTCTTCATACGAGAAGACCACGGGGGCGGTAAGAGTAGCAGACTCGACGCCTGGAACTGCTGCTCCGGCCTTATCAGGTTATACATTTTAAGTAGCAAGCTGATCATAACCAATGGGCTAAAGACAATAAGCTCTGTTGTCAGCTTCCTTTGACATTTTGTCCAGTCTGAGACAAGCGAAATTCTAAATTCCCAAATCAGATGTCCTGAAGAAGTACTGTATGTTCTACCCTCGTAATTCTTCAACTGGTGACTCCAGAACCATTTCACTTACAAATGAGGCAGATAGTTGCCGTGGATGGAATTAGACGTGAAAAACCAGGATGTTCCATCATTGGCACACAAATGCTCCGAGAATCTGGATCCCCTTCCTTTAGAGAATCTGCAAGCTGCTTCCTCTTTAGCTGGCATATCTTCTAAGTACACCTGCAGTCCACCCACTTCTGTGGTGCCTCTACTGTGACAGAGGACACTGTTTTTTCTCCCTATTGCCACTGCATCCGTTCCCCCTTAACCACCGATTCCCCACACATTCAACAGTCGTTAAAGTGATCACCTGGTAATATACAATAGAGCTTGATACCCTCATACTTAAACTCTTTGTTATTTGTCACTGTATTTCAAACAAAATGTAAACCGACCTTTAAAAAAGACCTGAAGGGAAAGGCCCGACCTTTATCTTTCTATTAGAGCCCATTTCTGACCCCTCCTTATTGGCCAAGCATCATTGCTTTGGCCTCCTCTTGCTTCTTTCTCCACCCCAGGGTCTTTGCACATGCTGTTTCTGTTTCTAAAATGTTCCTTCTTCTATGTGGCCACCTGGCACCTTCCTATCGCTGCAATTTCTCCTTAAATCTTGTTCTTCTCAATGTGCCCCTCCCTGACCAGCTGGTCTGAGCAAACATCACTGTACCTTCCACCATCATTCATTATTTCAGCACTGTGGTTTATGATACACACAAACCAATTCTTGTTATCTCATGTTACGATTTTCCTGTTTCCACTACTTTAATAATTAGTCAGTGAAGGGAAGGTCATACCTGAGGCATGTCGCACACCACCCTATCTCCAGGGTAAGACAGGAAGCCCTCCATAACACCAATAGATGATGGATTAATGAATGGATGAATGAATGCACCTGTCCCAGCATCACTGCAGATGTCTTTTTTTCTTTGGCTAAATATTTCTTTTTCAAATATCCCTTACAGTGATGGACAAAGAACCTGTTTCAGAGTCTGGTCACCCATTTGTTTTAACATTCTTCCATTTCTGATAAACTGTGGTAACAGCACACCCAGGAATGTATGTCAAAACGATGTTACATTTAAATTTAAAAAAGAGAGTTTTAGTAGTCTGAAAACATAAATAATTCCTGAGCCAGCCCAGTTTCAGCTCCTGTTGCTATTTTAAGCCCAGCTGCAATTAAGTGCCTAAATGCCAGAATATTCCGTCCACGCATCCATCACCAAGCTCCTCTCTCTGACCCATTATTAAAACCAAGAAGTGCTGTGAGGCTATGAGAATTATTCAATACAAATGACTTAACAGGTATTGATAAATTTACCTTTAACAAATGCCCTCTGGTAGAGCCCATGATTCAATGGGTTTTGTGATTTCTTTTTCCTTCTCCCGGGTCCCGTGTTGCTTAAGCCAGCACAGCACTCAATGCAAATACAACAGCTGCAGTTCTGACAGTAACAGAAAGATCATAACCCCATACACCTCCACTGAAATCTTAATGTTAGCCCCTGGGTGATAGCTACATCAATTTCAAAGATGTCCTTCCAACCCAAGACTGTTAGAGAGAAAAATTCATAAAACTCTGAGAGCACCTTCTTTTCCATCTGTGTGTCTACTAACTCCCAGCACCCCGAGACAGTTAGATTGGCCCTTATTATATTCCGAGGATGTAGAGGCAGAGAAAGCTTTCAGAAATGTGTTTCTTGCTGACTATTATTCCAAGGGAGACAAAAAGCAAGGGGAAATAGAAACATTTTACATTGCATTCTTCAGTGGTTTTAATCATGAGGCTGCTCTGTTGACACTGAAAAACTTTCCAAGTTGCTGTTACTATTCTGTAGGAATTTGTGCACTGCAATTCTTTGGGCTTATTATTCCTGGAGGTCACTTAGATTTGTTTCCCCCTGATATGTTGATTAAGAAATAGACCTCAGGGGAAAATGAACATCTATGGGAGGTCAATATATGGTGCAGTAAATTGAAATGGAAGTAGCTCTGAAATCAGCTCGGCTGCCTACTGCGTAGGCGCTCAGGGGCAGGTTATTCAATTTCTCTGCCTCAGTGTTCTCATCTGTAAGTTGGAGAAAATGTAAGTTCTACCTCCCAGGATGGTTATGAATATAAAGCAACAGGGAAACAATACCAAGAACCGGGATCATATGGGCTGTTGCTTGGAGGAATAATGGCAATTATTAAAATTAATGGTGAGCCCACTTTGAAGCAAGCACTATATGAAATGCTTCTCATAAGTGTCTGGTTCTCATTAAATTGAGTTGATACAATCACTGACTGTGCCAATGAGGAACCCAGATTCAGAAGAGATGGACACTCACCCAAATGTGAAGTTCCATCAAATAGGGAGCAGAGAGGGATTCAAACCCAGATCTGCCCGAGACCAAAACCTGCTCTCTTGAATACCAGCTGGCCTTCCTTGCTGTTGCTCAGTAAATGTTGGCTTCTAATACTTCTCATCAGCTGTGGATGGCAGACTTTTATGAATACTCAGAGTAGCTTCTCCTGCCATATAATCCTGCAACCTTTTATTTTTCCTTTTCAGAAATATTTATCTCACTCATAATTATTGTCTGAGGTCTGTGATCTTCCCAAGACAAAGTTCTTGCCAATCTTATTTAGTGATGAGTCCCTATCTTCTAGTCAAAAGTAAAGCCTATTGAATGAAGGATGAAAGTAAGTGATCGTAACCTCTGGGAAACCCCACGTACCCTGTGTGCGTAAATACATATGTAGGGGGAGAAAGATGGAGAGAAAGCAAGAAAAAGGAGGCTGAGTCTATATATCTCTGGTAATTACACACAGCATAGTGTTAAACCCTTAATGGTTCCCAATTAAATATGCATTTATTGCCTGATTGAGATGCTAGTAAATCATGCCATAAATAACATCAGAAAAAAATTATCCTCCCAGATAATAATTAGATAAACAAGTTCAGTTAATATAAAAACGTATCACTAAAATGGTACAATAAATAATAGTGTTACTGCTAGTGGAAAATTCATCACATCACATAAACAAGGTCTTGTGTAATATGTGTATTTTAAAGGAGGAAAGATTTAGAAAACACAGCCTAATCCTCAAGATGCCAAATTTGACAGAGTGTTATGTTTTCCACCCGTTCCACAATTGGGAAGCTATGAGGTATGGATTGCCTATGAAAGTTTTATGTTGGAAAAATGACTTTGGATGGTGAGTAGGGGCCGAGAATAAATCATAATTCAGACATATATGAGCATGTAGGTTGACAACTCCCAGGAGTCTATTTGTAGGAGCTGCTATCCATGAAGTGGACAATGACCAGAAAATGTATTTCTACTTGTGCAAAAGAGATAGCAATCACAGGGACACAGGAAGTACAGTATAGCAAACTTTTTTTTTTTTTTTTTTTTTTTTTTGGTAAGATTCAATGAGGTTTATAAAAGAGGGGAGCCACAGAAGACACTGAAAGTATCATTTTTAAGAGAGATTCTATAAATATTGCATCAACATGCTCTTGCGTATCTCAGGTGAAAATGTGCAAACCAGTGGGGTTCTTTAATAGTCTCCCCATTTGACACAGCATAGAGACCTGCTCTGGTAACATGAGGCATTCTGAAGAGGGCTGATAGAACCTGCGTGGGCTAATAGCTCAGAAACCTTACAGCACTGGGATACTGCACAGAGGAACATCTCCGCAAGAAGAGATAAGACTGGAGTTTGAACTCAAATCAGATACATATTAGTGCCTCCAAAATGCTTACTCAAGAAGATTGTTGAGAGACAGAGTTCCCATTAGCTATGCTTAATAAAATCTACCCAAAAAATCTACCCGGATCACTGGCAACATTTAGATGACATTTATTATTATTTTTTCTATCCTCTGTATATTTACAATTATTTTAATAATGGGAAAATATTAATAAGACAACATCACCACTTTCTTAAGTACTGCAGTTTTCTATTAAGTCTTGAAATCGTACCGTATTCATCCTCCCAAGTGTTTTCTTCTTTTCAAAGATATTTCGGCTACTCTAGGTCATTTCCATTTGAGTTTTAGATCAAGTAGGGGAGAAGAGGATCAGTCTTTTAGCCTATGAACGTGGTATCAGCATATCAGTTCTCTGTACTTAGGCCTCCTTTAATTTCAGCCTTCTTGTAGCTTGTGGAGGATAGGACTTGACTATCTTCTGTCACACATATCCAAGTATTTCACTTTTTAAAATGGCATTGAAAATGGGATTTTATTATTTATATTTTTTGTAACTAATATATTGAAATGCAATTGACTCATGTGTATTGATGCTGTGCTCTCTGATCAGGTGAACTCACTTTTAATTTCTGATAGATTTATTTTGTAGACAGCATCAAATCGTATGCATAAATGATCCTACTATCTATGAATAAAGAGTACTTTATTTCTTCCTGTCCAAAGTAGATGCATTTGATTTCTTTTTCTTGCTTTACTGCACTAGCTAGAACCTCCTGGAAAAATGTGGAATCAAAGAAGCAGACATCCTTTCCTTGTTCCTGACCTTAGAGGGGAATGGCGGTACCTCCTCATTAAGCATGACGTTAGCTACGTATTTTTTGCATTTTTCATGGATGTCCTCTGTCACATTGAAGAACATCTCTTATTATTTTTCTGGAGGTAGATTTATTGATTGATTTGTTTAAATCAGGAATCAAGGTTGGATTGATGCCTTTTTGGCATCTATTAAAATGATCATGTGGTTTCACACATGTTAATTTGGTTAATCAAGTCTATTATAAAAACTGATTTCAAAAGTTAAACCATCTTTGCAATCCTGGAATAAAACTCATTCTTTTCTTGATATAGTGTCTTTTTTATATGTCAATGGAGTTGAATTGCTTGGAATTTTCACATGAATGTTCAAGAAGGTTACTAGTCTACAGGTTTGCTTTTAGGGGAGAAAGGTTTCAGGGTTTTTAAATTATTTTTCCCCTGATTTTGGTATCAGAGTTATGCTTACTGCATAGGATAATTTGGGGAGTATCACTTCCTCTTCCATTTTCTGGAAGAGTATATTGTAAAATTCATCAAAAAATGTCATGTGGAACTAAAATTTTCCTTGGAGGAAGATTTTAAACTCCATATTTATTTAACAGATATGAGGATATTCAGATGTATTCCTCACTGAGGGAGCTTTTATAGTTTATGCCTTTCAAAGAATCTATGCATTTTCATTCACAAATCCTGACTTCATGGAGTAAGACTGTTCATGATTATTGCCTTATCATTCTTTTAATATCTTAATTATTGGCTTATCATTCTTTTAGTACCTGTAAAATCTGTAGTGATGTTATCTCTTACATTACTGATACAAGTAATTTGTATTTTTTCTCTTTCCTACATCTGGCGAAAGGTATATTGGTTTTATTAATTTTTTTTCGATGAACAAGCTTTTGGTTTCAAAGATTTTTTCCACTTTTGGGCTTTTGTCTATGTTATTGAGTTCCACTCTGATTCTTATTATATCCTTTCTTCTACTTAACTTGCATTAAATTTCTTTTCTTTTTTTCTATTTCCATGTGGTACAAGATGAAGCACTTGATTCAAGAACTTTTTTCCTCTCCTAACACAGGCATTTACTGCTATGAATTTCTCTTTAAGCACTGGTTAGTGACGCCACACACAATCTGATATGTTGTATGCTTAATTTTATTCAGGTCAAGGCTTATTTTTTTCCCATTAAAATTCCTCTTTGACCCATGGATTATTTATAAGTATCTTATTTCCCAAGTGTTTGTAAATTTTTCCTGTTATACTTCTGCCATTTATTTCTAGTTTGATTCCATTGTGGTCAGAAAAATAATCTATAATTTCATTTTTCTTAAATGTATTAACTTTTTTTTTGTCTGTAACAAGCCTTTCTATTTATTTTTTATTAAGTCATATACACATAGATCATGAATACATTTATGCATACGTGGGGTACCATGTCTTGATTTTTTTATATAATTTGACGTGTTTACATTACACTAATTAATATAGGTTTGCCTCATTTATTTGATTATTGTGTTAAGACATTTATGTTCTACACTTGATATATTTGACTTGTACCCTTGCAATAGGCTCCATAGGTGTGGTCCCACCTTTTACCCTCCATCAATCAAACCTCTCCTCTCCCACCCTACCTACGCCCTGTCCAGTCCACAATAGGTCTCCTCTTGGTAACTTTTCCTTGTAAATGTGAAAACAATGTGTATTCTTCAGTTTTGTGGCACAAAGTTTTACAACTGCTAATTAAGGCAAGTTCATTACTAGTGTTATTAAAATCTTCCATATATTTGGTTTTCTCTCTGGCTATTTATACTGTCAGTCATCAAAATACCAGCATTGAAATCTTTGGGCAATTCTTGCAATTCCATCTGGGCTTTTTGTTTTTGTTTTTTTGTGGATGTTAGTTTTCATTTCTCTGGGATAAGTGCCCAGAAGTGTGATTGTTGGCTCATGTGGTGAGTGTCTATTTATTTTCCTTAAGAAACTGCCAAACCATTTCCCAGAAGAGCTGTGTCATTTTACATTTCTACCAGCCACGTATGAGAGATGTACTTTCCCTACATCCTTGTAAGCATTTGGTATTGTCTCTATTTTTATCTGTTCTAATATGTGTGTACTGATATCTCATTATATTCTTAATTTGCGTTTCCCTCATAGCTAGTGATGTTGAACATCTTTTCAAGGGCTCATTTGAATCCATAGATCTTCTTTGGTGAAATAGCTCTTTAAGTCTTTATTTTTATTTTTTTTCTAATTGGATTTATTTTAGCTCTTGTTTTTTTTTTTTTTTTAATTGACAGTTAAAAATTGCACACATTCATTATGTACAGTATGATGTTCTGAAATTATGTATACATTATGGAATTGCTAGGAGGATTAACATATGCACTACCTACATACAAACCATCTTTTTGTGGTGAGAACATTTGAAATCGACTCTCTCAGTGACTTTCAAGAATATAATACATAGCTAATAACTATAGCCAACATATTGCACACTAGATCCATTGAACTTAACCTTCCTACCTAAAACTTTGTTTCCTTTGACCAACACATCTTCAAAGTTTCACTTCTCTAGTCTCTCATAACCACCATTTTATACCTTCATATGTTTTTAGATATTAGTCCCTTTTCAGATATTTGATTTACAAATATTTTCTTCTACTCTATAGCTTTCATTTCCAATATCTTAATAGAGTTGTTCACAAAGCACATATTTTTAATTTTGATGAAGTCTAACTTATCATTTTCTTTCTTTTATACACATTTAGTATCATGTCACTAAGCTCTGGGTCCTAAAGATTTTCTCCTATATTATCATCTAAAAGTTTTAAGTTTTGGTTTTAATTTATGAGCCATTTTGAGTTAATTTTATCAGGTGTTGAGTTTAGCTCAAGATGCACTAAGATACCCCTTGATATCCAGTTGTTCTAGAATCACTTGTTGAAAGCACTGCCTATCTTCCATTAAATTATTTTGCACCATTGCCAAATATTAGTCGGTCACAGTATGGAGCTACCTCTGTGTTTTCTCTTCTGTTCCATCGGTTTTAGTATGTATTTTATTTTTTGGTTTTCATTCAAATAGTTGTAAAAAACAGTCTTGCTTGAATTTTGAGAATAACTGCCTTAGACCTGTATATTAATCTGGGGGAAGCGACATCTTCATTGTTTTGGTTCTTTCATTTATGAACACAGTATACTTTCAAAGTGTAGGACTTTGATTTCTTTCAGCAGTATTTGGTCGTTTTCAGCTTTTAAGTCCTCCATGTGTTTTGTTAGATGTAGAATTATATATCTCACTTTTTTGAGTGATTATAAAAGGTATTGCATGTGTAACTTTAGTTTCAGCATGCATATTGCAAAAATTTAGAGATATAATAATGTGATTTTACAATCAGTGACTTTGCTAATTCATTAGTCCACAAATTATGTGTTTGGGGAGATTCTTTGGTGCTTTCTACACAGTCTTTTTGTCATTAATAAATAGACAGTTTTTTTCTTAATTTTTTATCTATGTGCCTTTTATTTCTATTTCTTGTCATATTGCACTGTTTAGAACTTTCATGCTATGTTGAATAACAGCAGTACCTTTTTTCCAATCTTAGGGGGAAAACATTTAGTTGTACCATTAAATACAACGTTGGCTGTAGGCTTTTTGCACCTGTTCATCATTAAGAAAGTTGCCCTGTAAGGCTGGGTCTATGGTGGCTCGTGCCTGTAATCCTGACACTCTCTGAGAGTGCTAGAATTGAGACCAGCCTGAGCAAGAGTGTGATCTGTCTCCACTATAATTACAAAACTTAGCCAGACATTGTGGTAGGCACCCAGCTCAGGCAGAAAGATCACTTAATTCCCGGGGTTTGAGGTTGCTGTGAACTAGGCTGATGCTATGATGCTAGCCTGGGGCAACAGAGTGAGACTCTGTCACAGAAAATAAAAAAAGTTGTGTTCTCTAATGCTGAAGTTTATCTCCTAATATTTTAAGTATTTTGATGTATGTATTCATGATGGATATTGTTCTATTTCATTTTTTTCTTTTTGTACTGTCTTTATCTGGTTTCGTGATCATGATATAATAGTTTTGTAAAATAAATTGGAATAAATTTGTTCCACCACCTTCTATTTTCTGGAAAATATGATGTAGAATTGTTGATTTTTAAACACTGGCAGGATACTTCAGTGAAATCTTCCAGGCCTAGATACCCTTTTGTGATAGTTTTAAAATTATGAATTCAATGTTCTCAATAGTTATAGGGTTATTCAACATATCTATTATATATTGGGTGAATTGTGGTCATATGTGCTTTTCAAGGAATTGGTTTATTTCATTTAAAATTACCAAGTTTTAATCTTCTACAGGTTGCCACCCAGTTTACCCAGCACCATTTGTTGAATAGGGAATCTTTACCTTTTTAAAAAGTCCAATTCCCTCTGTTAGAAAATGTTAAAGTTGATTGTGTTTCCTTGTGGCCACTTACAATATTAATAAAATAATGAATTGTATAAGTTGGTTAATTTCTATATCCTTTCCCAGATGAAAGACCTGTTTCTTCTCTGAGATTCCCCTGTGTCTAACACAGTGCCTTCCATAATAGTCATTCAAAAATTACTTGATTAACAGGTGAATGAATGGGTGAGTTTTATTTGTGTTTATACAGCTGGCAGGTATCCATTCCCACAAAACTCAGGCTGATCGCTGCACTGATCCTTTCTAATAGGAAACACTGCCTCTCACAGGAAGAAAGGTTCCAAACTTGTCAGGAAATTCTTTAGAGTTTTTTTCTAACATAAGGATTGACATATAAATAAAATTTTATTAATCTTTCTTTAAGTAAGTTTTCTTAAACTTATTTCATATCATTGATTCATAATTAAATGTATTCAATTTATTTAAATAAAAAATAACACTTTACCTTAACACAAGAGAATAAACATCTAAAAATCTTGCATGCTTCCATATAAAAGTTATCTTATAATTTCAAGTAGTGTTAATAGTCGATTTCTGGTAAGGATGATTACCAGGGTGATTGTATCAGAAGAGATGTCAGAAATACACATAAAAAACCAAGACTATTTATTGTCGCTTTGGACCTGTTATCCAATAATAGTAAGGCTGCTTTTAATGAAAAACAAAAAACATTCTCCTGAACTTACAATGATTCCCCCCCCCAAAAAAAAGGGGGGGAAGATTCAAAATTCAACTTTTAGTCAATGTTTAGATTTCTTTCACTGATTTTGTGTATTTCTAAATATAATAATAAGGTCATGTCCAGTTAGGGGAAGCAAGGGGCTTTTTATAAAGTCCATACCTCATCAAACTTGGCTCCATTTGGCTTTTCTATACAGTAGATTTAAATGTCTGTGAGTACACAGGGTGAGGTGGGGATCTTTCCACCTGCTCCCTAGTTACAAGTCAGGTCTATGTCTTAGAAAGGAGACCAGATATTCTCAGATTACTGTAACCTGTTTAAAAGACAGGTTTAAAAAACAGATATTCTCAGATTACTGTAACCTGGTTAAAAGGGAGATAGGCAGGGGAGCAGTAAATCGACAATGCAAAAAATAATGGGGACGGGGCATTGTCGAGAGAGAATTTAGACACAATAATAAAATCAACACCTGCTCTCTACTGTCACCATTCATCACGTCAATGCCTCTCTCTGCCTGCTGGAGCAGACTACCACTCCCACCCTAACTTGCCATGCCAGTCTTAAAACAGATTTTTTTTTTTCCTAGAATAGTAACAGCTTTATAGAAATTATATGTGTTCTAGTTGAAACCATCCAGAATGATTCCCCTCAACATGAAAATTCAGTATTTTTTAAAATTATTGGGCAGAGAGGTAATGCAATTCTGCCAAGAATCGAGCCAAAGAGAAAAAATAGCTACATTCTTCCTTTTCTTTCCAGTGGTTGTTTGGAGTCCTTTTCCTTGGGCTTACTTTGTGATGATCTTCATCATCTCCTCACCAATCTCTTTATCCCTGGTCGTGCCCAATATAACACATCTCCGACATGCTGTCAAGATTGATCTTCCTAAAGCACATACCTGGCTATAGCGCTCACTTCTTCCAAAATCTTTGGAGTCTCATTCTACATATAAGACTCAATTTCTAAAAGTCATGAATGGTGTCTAATTATTTTTTTAATCCCCACAGAACTTATTTTGTGGCTGTGCATGGATTAGTCACTTACTGTTTGCTGCCTGGATGATTTAAAAATTTAGCCAGGAATACTGCTGCAAAACTTATACTACGAATTAAATTATTGCCCTGTAATAAGCATGTTCTATTAATTTGCATCATTTGTTCAACACATATTTATTGTTCATTTATCATGAATTATAGGTCCTTTGAATATTTTTCCATCCAAGCTCTGCTTTTCCTGAGTAATTGCTATATTGATTTTGTTGTTGTTGTTGTTTGCTTGCTTGTTTTTATAAGAGTTAACAGGAAGAAAAAATTTAAATTTCTCTTAACATCTATAAGACACATAATTCACATATCTTTTTTGGGTTTCCAATCTAATATCATTCCTTTCCAAAAAAGCACAATGCATGGGCATAATCTGCTTTAGTCTGTGAGTTTCTATGTAGACTTGAAACTAAGTACATGACAGACCCTGCAAAAAGAGAACCATGAAGGTTAAATAAAAACTTAAACAAAGCAAGAGGTCAGTTATTACTTCAATGAATATTTGCAGATTTGCTATTGATAATTTTTCAATAATAATTTCACCATAGTTAAGAACTACATATGTGAGTCTGTATAAGTATGTATGTGTGTGGGTGTATGAATGAGTGTGCTGTAAGTGTACGTGTGTTGTATATTTTGTAATTTTGGGTAAGAATGCAGGAGGAAAAAGAAAAAAAAAAGCTGTGACCAACTCAAAGAAAGAAACACGGGCACCATCATTAAGTTACACGTGTGTGACCTCCCTCCCTCCTCACCGATGTTGTTGACTTTGTGGCAAGAAGTTCACGTGTCAGAGCTTACTTATGTAAGGTGGCCATCAAAGTGCATTCAGAAGATGCTATAATTTAAATAAAACCAAAAGGGCACTCAGAATTCTTGTAGCAACTTTGCCTTAGAAGAACATTGTCATTTTATGTGCAACCCCTGGGGGCAGTCTGTCTTTTTGGAACAGCTCTTGAATTTATATAAAGTGAATATGCTCCTGAATTCAGAGGTGCAAGTCACATGATCATGCCTCTGCTGCTAACCCTGCTGAAGTCTGACAGCTCTGAGGTGAGAATTCCTGAAAGAACCTCCATGCCAGGCAGGAACGAATTTTCAAATAAACAAAATACTGTGAGATACACACGCACACAGGCCTGTGCACGCACACACACACACACACACAGGATGCCAGAAAAAGTATGCACATTTTAAGAAAGGAAAAGTATTAGAATTGTAATATTCAAGTCATGTTGGACTTCTGCAATAACAAGAAGTACAAGATACAATATATAAGATAACAAATGTTACTAGAGTATATTGAGTGTTACAATTTTAATATACAGTTTGCCTTTCTTAAAATGCATATGTAGTTTTTGGCACTCCCTGTCTGTGTGTGTGTAAAATCTGTTTGGGACCCTCAGAAAAGGGATGACATTGTCAACAGGAAATCTAACTTCAAGTTTCTGCAAAACAGACCTCCTGATCTAGTCCTTTCCCTCCAGACTCACTATACTATTTTCCCTGTTTTATTGCTCTCACAGCATTATCTCCAAATGACACTCTACAAGTTGTCAATTCACTATTTTGCTTGTTGCCTGTTGAAAAACAACAGGCAGCAGGAGGAGAGGAACTTTTACTAACATTTTCACTGCTTTCTTCCCAATGTCTAGGACAGTGCTTAAGTAGATCCTCATAAATATTTGTTCAATGAATGAATGAAAGAAATGAATTAATGACTACACTCAGCTATGTTTTATTTTTCTCTACTCTGCCCAACTTTTGCCTTTAATAAGAGATGCTTGATGACGGACTCGGAACTTAATCAGGAAACTCAGTTTCCTCGATTCTTGAAAAAGAACAGACAAAAACATGAGAATCATATTCATAAAATACATCCTTAATGAACCTTTCTTAATAGAAGACATTGAGATTCTCTGACTTATCTTGAAATTGGGCAAGATGAGGACTTACAAGTAATTCCTGAGATACTGACAAAGGGTCAGTTTACATGCTCAAGCCTGAGGCTTGGTCAGATTGCCATCTCTGTGTGGTTCCTCCTCCTAAAATGTCACAGACAATCTGTCTGTCATCGCAGAGCAGGTGGCCAGGCAGGACTGTGGATGTGGATATGGTGACAATGTCAGTTGCTAACTAGGGCCTACACTGCAGCCTCAAGGAGGCGATGACTATTAAGTTGCAATTTGCACTGAATAGGAGCCAAAGAGTTTACTTTAACCTATAACCAAAATCCATCTTCTTTTTACACAAGCCAGATCCCTTACAGGGAACAATGCATGTTTATTAATTCATTGACCATATACCAAAACCTACTCTAGATGCTGAAGATTGAATGTTCAACAGGATAGTCAGAGGCCAAGAGTAATGGAATGAACTTTCTTGATCATGTCCTACAATCTTCTTACCTATCTTTGTCTGTAATATCCACTTCTTTTTTTTTTATTAAGTGAAATACACATTGATCATGAATTCATTTATGCATATGTGGGGTACAATGTGTTGATTGTTTTATACAATCTGACATGGTTCCACTTCTGTTATTAAAAGACTCAGAAGGGCTCTAAAACATTTGTAACTTTTCTTGAATTTCCAAGAAAAGTCCCCATTTTTGCACTATGTTAAATATCAACAGCACCAGTGCAGAAACCACATTGTGTGTTTTCATTTGTCTTTCCCACATATTAGCTACTTGACCTTAGGCCAGGGGGGTTTCCTTCTGGCTGAACCTGAAAACCATTCAGAAAACTCAGAAACAGAAAAAATAGACTCAACTTCTGACCAGTAGGAATAGAATCTTCAAGGGTGGGGCACAGGCTTCAGCATTTTTCTTTTTTAAACAACTCAGCTAATATATATGTACAGCTAGGATTGGGCAGGTCCCTCTGTACTTTCCTTCTCAGCTTGTAAAACGAGAATAATCATAGCTCCTCCAACTAGTTCATAAAGATTCCTTAGATCAACACTAAATTGTAGAGGATAATTTTAAATTCTACACAAATAACTTACCCTTTATTTTGATATATGCTCTTAGAAATGCTGAAGCAAATCCAAAGATGGCTGAGTTTTCTTTGTGATGGGATAATATTTTTAAAGGAAGGGAAAATAGAATGTAGTTTCTGGACATCACTTGCTAATGATTACTAAGGACTCTTCAGGTCACACCAGATGAGTCTGAATTTTTAAAGAGATGAGGGCATATAGTTTCATTATTTCCAGACACTTCCAGTGGTAGCAGAATCAGCATCATTAAATTCATGGATTAAGACACCATAAGTTCAGTTTATTTCCCCCTCAGGTATCTTTGTTATGGCCATGTTCAAGGTCTACTGTCTGGGCATCGCGGTAACCAGTAAAACATTAGCAGTTCTTAGAAGAGTCTAATCAGTGACCAGCAATTGAAGATGCAATGAAGAAGTTGTATATCATACACATGCCTCAGAAAAGAGATTTATTGAAAAAGCTGAAGTGCAATCTCTCAGGGATGTTGTTTCAAGAACTGGATTATGAGGAACAGCCGCCTGGTACACAGCACCCCAGGGGTCCTCTGCAATCTTTATTGATGGAGAGTCCTTGAATCATTGTTGAGCAAAGTTTTTGCAAACTTAGTGAAGAAGTTTATAGCCTACGGATTTCACCCTGTTAATAAAATTAACGTGACCACCAGAATTTTAATTGTACTGGGATTCGTTTAAAAATGGCTATCTTTGAAATTTTACCCTCAGTTTATAATAGAGGTAGGATCAAGTTGACACTAACCACACTCTGTAATTACAAAATCAGAAAGAGCACAAGCAGCTTCGCTCTTTACAGAGAGGAAATATACTCTTCTAATGTAGAAATGCATTTTTTTTGATTAATCATTGTATAGAACTCTGTATAACAAAAATAATAGCAAAATCATCATCAATAATGAGATAATATGGTTATATATAATCTAATTATGTAGTTATTTTGTTTATATGGATATCATTTTTCGTGGAACTCTACCAGTAAGCTAACAACAACATCAGTTACTGAGTAACTATGATGATCAGAAGCTATACCAAGCACCTAGTATATATTTTGTCCTTCCCACCCCTCCTTAAAAGATATTTTATGATCCATTTTTTTCAGGCACAGATATTGAGCTTCAAGAGGTTACGAAGCTTCTCCAAGGTCACACAGCCAGAGCTGAGAGTCCTACTCAGGTATTGTAACTCTAATGCCATGTTTGTTTATTTTTTGCACTTTTTGGCCAGGGCTGGGTTTGAACCCGCCACCTCAGGCATAAGAGGCTGGCACCTGACTCCTCTGAGCCACAAGCGCCACCTCCATGGTTCTTTATCAGTGTGCTATTCTTCTCTAACCCACTAGTTGTTGTAGATGATGACTGTGCCATTGAGTAAACATAGGTAAAGTTGTGGGGTATGGGTTAGATACTTCCTGAACATAAGAAGGGACAGAAATGGAAAACAAACAGTGTCAGGATTTGGTACAACCCAATACTTTAATATAAGCTGCTCAAACATAGACTTGCAGGTCTCTCTTATCCAAAGACTGTGTCAAACTCATTGGCGACTCAGAGGAAGTGGTTGACCCCACAGTAATGGAGCACAGGGGAGAAGCTTTGAGAGTGTGCATCTAACAGGAAGGCTGTTCCCACTGTGTGGATTGCTGTATAGTAGCAGGGCCCATTACTGGGTGAGGGACAAGAGTGGTGTGCTGCAAAACTGAGAAGTAAAAGTTTAACTGCAGGAACAAGACCCAGGGAAAGAGGATGACTTGCACTTGGAAGTCAACAAAGAATCCTCATAACCACCTCTAAAGCAAAGAACCCTGGATCCCAACAGTGGCAAAGAAAATGTAAAGGACACAGCTGGGGCCCAGTTGTCCACCCAAAGATCTTAGGTATGGAGAAATGCTTAGTTTTAGTGATATGAAGCTCTACTCGCCGGCCAGGCTGGGAGCGCTATGACATTTTTCTTATATAACACTGGATTTTTGATAAGCAGATAGGTGAGTAATGAAGGCTGGCAAAGAAGAAATGAGGTAGGGGATGGTTAGGATATCATTAACACACTTAATAAGCTCTGGGCATTGGAAAAAATAACTATAGTGGTACCTCTATTCCCCATGTAATTCAAAGTAAAAAAGAAAGGAATGACAACAAAGTGCTGTGCTGCCTTTTCCTGGGATGAAAAATTACTGCGTGTTTCAGTAAATTATAGAATACTTCAAAAAAATGTTGGTACTCCTGATCGCATATCTAATTCTTTTGTAGATTGGATAAATTAAGAACAAAGCCTAATTTACAACTTTTATACTTCATCTGAAAATGAGTTTTCTGGAAAACAATTCATGACTATATGAACATCCTTGAATATACCAAATTCACAGTCATTCTGTAAATGACTGTGCCAGACTGCTTTGGTTAGGTAACAATGAAGACATGGGAGTCCGAATTCCAAGTCCAGAGGAAGGAACAGCAATCAGCACAGGACACCGCAATTAAGAAATAATACTAAAAAAAAAAAAAAAAAAGAAATAATACTGCTCTTGGAATGTAAACAATCACTTTCTTCCATACAGGATTTTTTCTTTCCAAAGCCATAGACTGCAGCAGCCTCACATTTTCCTTCCCTAGAGCCTTAGTCTCCAATGGACCACTGCTGGCGATGTAGACTTTGATAATTTTTGCAGTAAAAATTCGGTCATGTATGACATTCAGGAGGGAAAAAAAGGTTTGACTTGCCCCTGGGGCCTTGGAAACATTATAAAAATGCCTGTAATGAGGGGGGGGGAAAAAAAAAGGCAAAGAAAATTAGGGACTCAGAAATTGAGCCAAATCAAAAAAGGTACCAAATCACTAGGAATGAGCATGCCTCTGAGTGGTTCCACATAAAGAGAAGAATACTTAGCATACATTTCCCCCCTCCAAGATTCCAGATTAACTTAAATATTAGTTTATATTGGAAAAGAGGAGGAGTGAATGAAGATGACCTGGAGGTAGCCTACTTAGCTACCGACAAGGCGGACTTTGGGGAATACAGGCATAGAGACATTTAAAGAACAGAGCTCTTGTCATTCCGTGTCACAAACATGCTTATACCTTCTGGAAAATCTGAGCTTTCATGAAATGGCCCGTAAGAGCAATAACAGGCAACGCCCTTTCCACAAAATCTATTCCGATGAGATAGCAGTCCACTCACATTTTCCTTTAGCTCTTTCACTTTTTTTTTTTTTCATTCGACTGTGTCTTATTTGCTGTGAACAAAGTCTTAAGTTTCGCCTTTTTCTAAGTGTCATTTAGAAGAAAGCCACTTCCCTCCAAGCCCTTCTCATTGAATGTGAGCCAGATATCTGTCTCTTGCACTCCCCCAAAGTCAGGACTCTAAGTAATTTTTGGCAGAGAACTATTCCAAAAGAGAGAGGGTGACCTTCCGTGTCTCCCCGCGTGTCGTTCTGTGCACACCCACTGGTCAGTGCATTCTGAACGGTAAGTTTGTGTGGAGCATGACTTCCAAGAAAATTTAACTTACAGGAAGGAGAGAAAAATGTTCTAAGGGAAGAATACTTCTTGCAAATTTAAAAGGCAAGAAGCGAGTGTCCCTGAACTCTAGACAACAGACCCTTGCTAGTTAAAAGTGCAGTCCTCATTCTGATGGTATCAAGGTCACTGGCACAGTTGCTGGAGATACAGACCCAGGCCCCACTCCAGGTCTTACCAAATATGAAAATGCAGGCCCAGTTGATGCAAATCCATATTCATGATTGAGATGTATCAGCCTAGATCAGTGTTTCTCAAACTTTGTTGGACATAGGAATCAAGCAAGCAATGTAAAAACAAATTACTGATGCCTGGGTCTCACCCCCCAGAGAGTCCAAGTTAACCATTTTTGGGTGTGGCCTAATCCCTGGGACTGTTAAAAGCTGCCTGGGGATCTGGGGTACAGAGAGGATTGAGAGCCAGTGGCATAGAGGCAGAAGAGGGCTACTTCTGCTCCATTCCCTTCTTTTTGTTGCAGAGTTGGGCAACGGGGTTCCTGGAGTCAGAATCTCTTTTCCTAAGATCTGAGAGCCCCAGAGCTGCATGGTAAGTACTGTACTGGTGGAGGACTTGCCCCAAAGCTGCACTTTCTCCCTGGTGCTCTGCAACTGCCTCCTTCCCTCCCCTTCCAAGGTAGCTGCTCCTGACCCTCTCCATACCTGGGCAAATCAGTGGCCACTAGCAACTGGTGCTTTCAAATTCAGATCTGGAGCCCCACTGTGAACTGCAACACCAGGGCCCGGCTTCCAGGTGTGTCTGATGTGCAGCGGGGTTTGGGAGTCAGTGAACTCCACAGTAGGTCCAGCCTTTCATCAGGCCAAGTCATTAAGGATTTGTAAGAATGAATGAGCTGTCCACAGAGCAAGGCCTGGTGCAATGCTCCTTATTAATTCTCGGGAAGTGATGTATTGGCAACGAGTATGCTTCTCTTGGAAAGGGCAATGAATGGTTCGTCGATTGCTGCATTAGGTCGTTCCCAACTCAACCCCAATGCTCAGCTTTTCCTCCTCTCTGTAGTTAAAAAGCAGCAAGGCTTTCGCACTGAACAGCCTGTTGGTCAGCCTGCTTATTCCCAGGCGAGCCACACGCTTAGAGGGAAATGCCAACGCGCAGTATCTTTCAGGGTTCTTGGCTGAGGAACCGCTCCCTCCCCCGCTCCCAGTACCCTTATCTGCTTGTGTCAGCATCTAGTAGCTGTCCCGTGGTCGTGCAGAGTGCTATGTAGGAAAACCACGGAGTGAGGGATTTTTTTCAATCGTTGATATAGTTCTAGATCCCTTTGCTAAAAGAAAGCTTCCCTTAGCAGAGAGATAGAAAGTGAGGCTAGATTCACAAAGTCAGGAGTGAGAAGCCGGTAGGAGAGTTGGGGTCTCGGCTCTGCCAGCCGGTGAGGCCAGGAGGGTTCAAAAGAAAAGTTGCCGCGCCTGTGTGCGCGTGTCACCGAGCGGCTGGGTGCGGGAGAGAGCGCTAGCGCGCGGCCAGGACGCACTGCGGGCGAGAGCCGGAGGAATCGGAAACGCTTCTCAGCCACAGAGGCTGCGAGGCTGCGAGGGCTCCCCGCCCGCGCGCCCCGTGCTCCCGGATCCCGAAAGGCGCCGGCTGCCCCCGCGCGATCGCCGAGGGAGCCCGGGGGGCGCGCAGGGGGCCGAGCGCGCGTGCGAGCGAGCGCGGGGCTGCGGGCGGCGGGCGGGCGGCGGGCGGGTGTGCGCGGGAGGGAGGGGAGCGCGCGCCGCCCGGGCCCCGGCCCTCCCAGCCTCCCGGCCTCCGCGCCTGCCTCCCGCCCCCCGCCCGCCGCCCGCCGCCCGCCGCCCGCCCGCGCGCTCCGCTGCCCGCCGCCGCTCCCGCTCGCGCCGGCGCTGCACGGGAGTCTGCCCGCCGCCTGCTCTGCTTCCCCCGAAGATGGGAGCGACCTCTTCCTGATCGCGTCTATTTAAAAGGAGGAAGTGCAGTGTGTTTCCTACTAGCGCGGAGGAACGGGGGGAAGAATCCATTCACACTCCCCACGCCAGGTAGGAGCTCGTGATGGACAGGCAGAAGGGATCCGGTCAGATAGCGCGAACTGTTTTCTATTTGGAGTACACAATGCTGCGCGTCCCTCCGCTTCGGCCAACGACCGCTCTGAATTGCGTGTGTGTGTTTGTGTGGTGTGTGCGCGCCTGCACATTTTTCTGGGTCTCCGCGCCTCTCGCAGAGTGAAATTGCTCGGGCTGGTGCGTCTGGGCGTGAGGGTGCCTGCCTGCCTGCCTGCCGGTGCAGCCTGCTAGAGAAAGACGAGGGCTACCCAGGAGGGATGCTGCGCCCGGCCGGGAGGATTCGGGGCGCCAAGAGCTAAGTCCACCCGGAATGCAGCCTTGCTGGGGATCCAGGCGTGTCCAGCCACCGGGCCCCGCTCTGCGGTCATTCTTGCTTCTGGTAATCCCTGGGGTCTTCCCCAAGGCCACGCTTGTGAGCCCCCTCTTTTCCAGCGGGCACCGGGTTCTCTTTAACCGAGAACTGCGGTGAGGAGGGAGGTGTGGTCGGGGCCCAGGGGAGACGGAAGGAAGACCTGTGTGAGGAGGGAGGGGGCTGGAGGGTCCACGCCCGTGGGCGCTGTGCGGTGGTGTGCGGGGGGGGGGGGGGTCTGCACACCCCGGCATCTTTACCCGAGAGATTTGAAGGGAACTTTGCCGCTGCATTATCAGCCTCTGGAGCTCTGCTGGCTCTTGGGGAAATGGTCTGTGTTCTGAGATGTGAAGATATCCTTTTTGGCTCCTCTTTAATGAAGAAGAGGGAGGTCTTATAGTTGGGCAGTCGGGCTAAAAGAAATCAAATCCGCCTAGGCGATGCTTTTGAAAAGACAGTAAATGTACATCCTTGATTCTTTAAGCCCCCCCACCCCCCACCCCATGGATTCTGTTGCTGTTTGATGAATGGCTTGGGCTGGCAATTCGTATTTCCCTCTCCAGACCCAGTGACAATGGATGGGTTGAGAGCAGGGGTGATCAAATTTAACAAAGAAAAACAGATTTTTTTTTTTTTTTTTTTCCCCCAAAGAGAGCAATGTGTGTGTCTTCTGCAGTCCCTGGAAAGAAACTAGGCATCTTGTTAACCCCCGGAGCCTGCCTCCCTGGAAGGCGCTCTCTGCCTCTCCTGCTAGTCAGCTACTAGTGGTTGTGAATATGACAATACAAACTTTGTCCTGCTGGAGGTGTAAAGACTAAAAAGAGAAAAAAGGGATATCAGTGGGAGGTGTAGTGGAAGAAGCTTTTTAAAAGATGACAGATGTGGTGAAGACGGTACAGCCGTCCTGATCATGGAGGAGCCTCTAGCTGAGGAGGTGGAGATTTCTGGTCAGGTCTGGGTAAAGGCGTTGCTTGAGTGACTTCAGACCAGAGCATTGAACATCCACTATCAGGGACTTGTATGAAGAATTCCCAGGGGAAAGGAGGAGCAACCAGAAAAAACCTGAGAGTATACCTGCCCCTCTTCATGCACCCGGGCCCGCATGCACACACCACACACACACACACACACACACACACACACACACACGCTTTCTCTTTCTCTCCCACAGCTACTCCTGCAGCAAGTCAGGAAGGGAAGGAGGAAAATGAATCTAGATGTTTCATTCATTTCAGATAAGAAGACACAGCTGGAAGGGGGTTGATAGGTTTTTAGGTTCCTCTTTCAAATCCTGTGTTATTGGATTGAGCTCTCTGGGTTTGCCAAACTTGCTTCATTGGGAGGTTAGGCGGGTGTAAAAGCAGGAGGAAGGAAGGGAGAGCTAGCTCCATCTTTGGGGCCTTGTGAGTGAGAAGGTGGGGGAGGACCCACTGATTTCATCAAGAGGCAAGATGTGTGTTCTTAAATGGTTTCGTTCTACAAATTCCCCCTGCTGGAAGGGTTCCATTCGGATGTCAGCTCTCCGACTAAGATGTACCCCACTATAAAAGGACCCCTGTTCCCCCCCTTAAAATGACTGTTGTCTTTTATTGAAAATGGAATGATTAATTCCTAGAAGAACAACAACAAAGGACCAGACGGAGGTAAACCATTATTCACTGTTGAGCTGCACAGGACTGCAAAGGATGTGAGAGTGTCCATAGCAATCAGACTGAATCTACTCTGTCTAGTGAGCTTATCAGGGCTGTAAGAGGAGAGTAATGAACTAAAGGAATGTGAAGGCTGTGCTATTTAGCTCCCTATCTGTTTACTTTATTATTACTCTTTAATTGTTTCTACTGTATCATTTAGGGTTAAGATTAAGTAGATAGCCCTTTTGCCAGCCCTGAAGGGGAAGAAAGAGCCTAGCGGTCACAGTGCTGTAACTCCAATATGAAATTACAAAAGGAAGGTGAAACATAGTAACACCTACAGGACTATTTGCAGGAATCATTTAATTGCTCTTTTTAAGCTTACTATGTTTTGAAAAAATAAAAAATATTCCAAGAGAGCTTCAGCATTTGTTAACAAGCTATATTTAACATGTTTTTACCAGACAAAAATAGACTTTTATTTATCTTGCAAAGTAAATGCATGATCCCTTCCCTCTTAGTACTTAATCTATTTCTTTGACAAAATAAATGATGAGAAAAGCTTTGCAGAGCCAATGAAGTTGCATTCCCCCTTTAACAAGCAAGCCAAGCCATTCATTTAACTCATGGATGTGATGGTCTCCAAGTAAGTGCGTTTTGGGGACATTCACGTCTGAGTTTCATGTTGCGATTCAGTGAAACAAGCCTTTTGTAGGAAGCAGTCTGCCCTATCAGCATGGAATAAGAAAGACGATCCAAACTGAAATTGAAATCAAGTCTAGAAAAGTGAATACATGCGTAAAAGAGGATCTTAGATCACATATATTAAGTGTTTTTTGTTCAGTATGTATGGTACTTTCAAATAAAAATTAAATTGTCACTTTATATTTGACAAGAATTTAGGAGTCAAAGTGCTGTTACTTCCGTCTTCTTCCTGGTGCTTCATCCTTTTTTTTTCACCTCCAAGAATAAATGTCCCTTGCTAGATCACCATCCAGTATCCTCCATATCTCATAGTTAGAGGTCTTGTTATGTTATTATGTCCTAGACCCCTCATCATAACCTCTACCAAATAATCTCACCTCTGACCATATTCTACTGCTCCCTCTTGTGGCAGATATTCTCCCTGACGTCTCTGGAGTCCAGAATCCCATCTACCATCCTCATAACTCCCTAGCTGTCTATCTTTTGGCTCTAATTCTATGGCTAACCAAGCCAGTGGGGTGCAGAACTAGCTGTGTACACTTTTCTCTTTCAACAAAATAATTTCCTTCTTTTGGAGATAATAGCTGAAATTTAGTGGAAGTAAATGTCAGTTGTTTTCTCACCCATTGGGATGGACTACCTTCTGGGAGCGTGAGCTTTCAAGGTCTGCCTTGGAGATTTTGATTTGGACTCAGGGATATGCCATGGGACTTCTCTCTCTCATTTCTCTCTCCCTCTGTCTCTCTCCTTCCCTAGCCTCTTATGCACACACATACATCATAAAATCGCATCTTACACCTATTTTAAAGACCTAAACTAATCATTTATCAGATTCTTGATGATATTTGTAAATTAAACAACCCATTTCCCAAACTGGGGCTCCTAGGGTCAACTTTTACTGGTAAGTTTTTATCAAGCAAATGAGACGTGCTACCTCTTTCCAGGGTGTGACTCAACAGTTGCTAGCAGCTCTTGGTGACTCAAGTGTTTTTTTGTGGGTACTATTTGTGGGCAATTCCGTATTGAAGTCTGTTTTATTTCTGCATTTACAGCTGCCCTTTCATCTGCCCAGCCAAGAGGATAGACAGTAACAAGACATGCAGAGGTTTAAGGGAATTACATTTTTTACCTTAACTGAGACTTTCTAGCCAATTTCAGGAGAAAGAGGAGAACAGATGGCAGGAGAAAGGCCCCGAGTAGTAGCTGAAGCAGAGAAAACGTTTTTGTGGTCAAGGGCAAGTGCATGGTAAACAGCAGTCTATAAAAGTGATCTGAGGATGGGCAAAACATTCCCGGGTTTAAAGCATTTGCCCACTGGCCGATAGTGAGGATCTGGAATTCTCACTATTAGAGCCATTCATTTGAATAAAGAAATTCTGTCTGGTAGTCCCAAATGAAATAACAGTGATATAACCTAACAAGGAGCTACCACTATTTCTCACAAACCATTAGCACATGTTTATTTTTTAATCTTGGGTTGGTTTACCAGATCAGCTGACAGATGGAAATCCCGAGGGCCTGGAACACAGGAAGTCGTAAAGGAAGTAAAAGAAGTTCAAGACTAGGTTGCTGCCCAGTCAGTGTCTTCACAGAGCCCTTCAGATGGAGAGGGGGAGAGGCGTGTGTGGCTGGAAACGGGGCTGTTGGTGAGTGGGAGTAGACTAGCCAGACAGAGGCAAAGATACACTCTCAGAAATTTTATTTCTGGGGCAGTGAAGGTAACAAAACTTTGATACTTTCTTGAAAATACACACTTTCTTGAAATGTAGTCTTCTGAAAAATGGGCAAAATATTTCCTCTAGCATGAAATGATAGCCTTGAAATTTTGAGTGGATTCTACTATGCCATGTTGGAATATGTATTTGTACCAGTAACCTAGAAAATGCTAGTGTGATATCAATTTGGGCAAATGGTTTTTTGTATATGCAATACATCTAGGAAAATAAATGTAAATATCAGAGTTATTTAATTTTTTGAAAGAAATACAGAAAGAGTAATCACTTTGTAGATGTTACTGCAGGTGAAATCAGAATAATTAATAATTTTTAGGTTGAATCTAATATGAGAGGAAGTCAAACAGACAAGGCAGTGATTCAGCAATTTACTTCAACCCATCCAGGATACGTATTGTGTAGGCAAGGCCCAGTGCTAAGCGTTTCAGAGAATGCAGGTGATGAAGAAAAGTTATTTGACATTAGTTGAGTGCTCATTTTGTGCTAGGGAATAGTCTGGGTGCTTTACGTATATTTCCTCATTTAATGCCATGAGTATTGTCCTACAAGGAATTATCATTATCCTGATTTAAGGATAAAGACTACGGTTCGGTTAAATAACTCATCCAAGGATCAGTAAATGATGGCTAGTAAGAGAGGCTGTCCAAAGTCGTGCTCTGTGTACGCTGCTTTTGGGGATTTTGTGAACTAGAACACCTGCTTGAAATACAGGGTAACTGAGATAGATTACGGCACCACCACCGACCAAAGTGCTGCCAGCTTTGAAAGAAAGAAGAGAACATTGGACATGGCTTCATGGAGAAGGAAACGTTTTAATTTACTCACAAAGAGTGAGAAGGATTTTGAAAACAAAGGCCTAGCCTCTTTTGAAACATGTCAACAACCCCAGCTAATGTATGACAAGGACAGCCCTGGAGCAGTGTAAGGGCCATTTCCAGACCCTTCAAATCCACTCTGTGTCCCAGTCAGGACCATGCCACGGGAACTGTGGATCTGGAACACATGATAGCACAAGCCATTGCAAAAATGTAGTTTAAAGTTGAAACGAACGTGTAGGATGAATTTCAGCACAGCCTTGAAGGAGAGAAGCTAGAGTGATTCAGGTACAAACCACCTGCCAGCTTGCTCCTCCCTTGAATTTGATGATGATTGTTCCCATACCATTACAGGTGGGTTTTGTTTATTTGTTTAGCACCAAATGGCTCTGGAGCTTGGTGAAGTTCTCTAAATTCTCATTCTTCCACTTCCCCTTGAGGCACAGGACCCAGGGCTACCGTTGAGCTCTCTTCTCTGCTCGATGTCTGGGCATCCAGTCCTGGCAGGCTCTGATTGCTTACTCCACACATGAACTTAAATTTCTGTTGTAGACTGTGTTAGAGCCCCAACTGTGAGAGGTGTCTCCATCAATGTTTTTCAGAAATTCCAAGTCACTCTTCCAAAATAATCCTTCAAATGGATTATTCAAATGGAATGTAGGCCCTCCATAGTTGAAATTTCTGAGTTGGTGTAAGGTAGAGTCCCTGGCTCTTTCACCCTAACTCCATCCTGGCTTTCTCCCCTGGACATGCGGCTGTCAGTGGCTCTTTCTAAGGGGCCACTGCTGCTTACTACCATGATTAGCAAAAGAGGAAACGTCAGGCTTCATCTAGTTTTGTTTTTATTTTTGCTTTTTACAAATATGCAAAAGGAGGCCATATCAAATTAGGTAATTTTATGAGAGTAAGATAGGAGGTGGTGGAATCCAGATCTCTGACCCTGGGGTCATTCTGCCAAAGTCATGCCTCCTTTTTTCTTTTAACTGTATAGAAGACCTCCAGAAATGTGTCTGTGTTTTTTGACCTCATGAATCCCTTGATGTCTGGTAAGGATTCTGTAGGATGGTAAGAGAATTATGACTTTTCTTCTAAGGTTACTTCTTGAAGAAACCTTATGTTCTCAGACCATTCTCTGAGGTCAGCAGACATATTCATGACAGTTATAACGTTTGGTGGAATTCAACAGATGGTGTAGTTGACGTTGTGCAAGTTACTTAACTTCTCTGTGCTCACTTCCTCATCTATTAAGTGGTAATAATAATAGTAAAAAGCCTTATGAGGTTTTGTGAGGAATGATAAATTAATACTAGTAAAACTTTTGGAACAATTTCTGGCACCTGAGTGCTCAACAGAGTTGCTTTGTTACTGGGGAGATGAATAGTGAAAGAGTGCACCTGCTCCCTGCCTGTCTACCTACGCATGAAAATGCTACTTGTTTGTGGGGCAGGGGATTGTTATTGGAAGGTGAAGGAAGGCACACTGGTAATGACATACACCAAAGATCAGGAAACTGTTCTTTGAATGGCCGGGTAGTGAATATTTTTGGCTTTGTGGACCAGAGGGCTTGTCACAGCTATCCAACTCCGCTATTCTAAGTAGAAAGCGGCCACAGACAATATGTAAATGAATGGGCAGGGCTGTGTTCCATAAAATGTTATTTATAGGCACTGAACTCGAACATCACATAATTTTCATGTCATGAAATGTTCTATTTTCCCAATCATTTAAAAATATAAAAACATTTTAATTTTGTGAGCCTTAGAAGAACAGATGATAGGCTGAATTTAGGCCACTGATCACAGTTTGCCAAGCTCTGAGGGCACAGCAGAGATTGTGAGAGACCCAAATGCTACACCATTGGGGGTGGGGAGCCCTAGAACCTGGAGTTAGTGTAGTATGAAGAGAGATGGTCTAGAAGCTCAGAGATCTTGTTTCAGAGCAGTGGTTCTCAACCTTCCTAATGCTGCCACCCTTTAATACAGTTCCTCATGTTGTGGTGACCCCCAACCATACAATTATTTTCATTGCTACTTCATAACTGTAATTTTTTCTACTTTTATGAATCGTAATGTAAATATCTGATATTAGGCGACCCCTGTGAAAGGGTCGTTTGACCCTCAAAGGGGTCGTGACCCACAGGTTGAGAACCGTGTTTGGAGACTAGCTCTATCATTTCTGAGATGTGTGGCTTTGAAAGGTCTTTGAAGTTATTGGGCCCTGAGTTTTTTTTGTTGGCAAAAGGGTGAGGGGAAGCAAAGTTAGATGATTTTTAAGGACCTTCCTTGAAACAAAAACATTGCCATAGAGCAGCGCTTCTCAAGCTGTGGGTCGCGACCCACAGGAACTGTATTAAAGGGCCATGGCATTAGGAAGGTTGAGGACCACTGCCATAGGGGGAAATTTCACAATTGAGATGGATCATGGAAGACAAGACTAAAAGCATTGCAGGAAAATGTAGTATACATTTGAGACATTCATGTGACTACCAGTAAATAGGTTGACCGACAGTAAACAGGTGAAGATAGAAAGGTGCTATGTTATGGATGACCTTGATGCCAAAATGTGGATTTAGAATATCACTGATGCAAATTGTTAGCAGAATTTCCCAATTTGTGAAATGAGGGCAAGAGAAGGAAAGTGACTACTCCAAGGACGTACACCTGATCAACAGAGTGCTGCTTTCAGCACTTCTTGTAGCCCCCGGACCAGTGATGTTTCCATCCACCACAGTGACCCCAGCAGTGTGTAGAATGCAATTAACTGTGGTTGCATGGCTCTGACCTCAGAGGGGAAAAGTCTCCTATAAATTACAGCAGCTACTTGCAGTCTCTCTCAGATACTGATCTCATACTCCAGTGTATCTAGAAAGGTAGGTCTGTGAATAATCCTAAGGCAGAGAAGGATCAAAACGTGTCAGCCTAAGGCCTTGCACTCCAATGACCTTTTGCCTGGTTTCCTGCTGAGTGTCTTAAATTTCAGAGCAGAAGTTATTTTTTTTCTGCAGAGCCTTCCCTAACACCCTATGGGGCAGGTCCTCTGTTAGTTACTCTCATAGGGCTGTTTTTCCTTCATAACATTTTACATAGTTAATACTTATGATTTGTTGTAATAATTTAAATTAACATCTGTTGTCTGTCTTCCCAATTAGATGATAAATTTCAAGAGGAATGAGACCCAAGCTATCTCATGGTTCTAGCTCCTACATTGCCAGACACATCACAGACATTCAGGATTTGTAGGATGAATGAATGAATGGGTGAATGAATGAATGCCTTCTCACTGATATTGACGAATACATCCTTGTGTAAGCAAAGGCTTAATAACAGAGATTATCTTCACTTGTTTTTTAAATAATTAAATAGTATTTGTTTTTCCATAGACTTTTCTCTACCTTTTTCAATGTCCCCTCTCAGGATTACCTTGTGATCGAGGAATCTGCACCTGTCACAATCCTCACCTAAAAAGACAATTATGGAGTAGTTTCAGCCTAGCTAGTAACATTAAAGCCATAACATTTAATATTTAAATAATTCTTCAACTATAGGTATATATATTTGGTTTAAAGAACATATTCATATACTCACTGGATAACCTAATAGAGAAACTGTATATTTTATAAGCTGTGCTCCCAAGTTTGTAAAGATTTTGTTTTCCCATAGGCCACCAACACTCCATTTATTCCTCAAAATGTAGAATTTGACTAGTTTCTTTTTAGGCTGACTTCCATTCTAAAATGTATTGGTTTCATGTACATAGACACTTGGTGTTAGAGCCATGTCACTGAGCAGGTGTCTGGACTTTAGAAAATTGTAGCACAGAATACTGATGGAGGGTCACCATTACACAGACATCTATCAACTTGACTTTTGTTTTCATATTTCTTTTCATTTCCTACGTCTGCTCTTCTCCAGAGCATCTTATTCTTTCAAGGACTCTAATTTGAGACTATGTGGGAAAATGTAAAAGATTTGTAGATCTCAAGTTGAAAGGGTTCCCTTCATCTCTTGAAAAACTACCTACTTGAAGATGACGCTTCATGACTTGGGGAAAAAAGCTGATGAAATTTACCAGCCTCTGCTCACATAACCAGCATTTTCCTTGTTAAAAAAGATTTTTTCCTTTTTGTAAAAAAGAAAAAAAAAATCATTCTGGATGTTCCTATCACGCAACTTGCAATTGGATTCTATATTAAACAGCCCCACTGACAAGAGGCAGACTAGACAGCAGAAGGAGCAAGTACGAAGATTTACTCTAGACTTGAAGTGAGGAGGGAGAGTCGGCGATGCCTTCTCAAGAAGCTGGAATTTAAAGAGCACAGCTTTCCTCACCACGTGAGCCTTCCAGTTGGGGGCTCATATTTCTGCATATTTTCTGCTGCTACTTAGGGCTTAGGTATGGAAACTGGATAGGTCTCTGACGATGTCGGTTTATCCCGAGTCCTTGCCGCCTGCCAGTGTGGTGTCCTGGCCAACCGTGCCCGCTTCTGCTTCAGCAGGCGGAACTACCTGCCACAGCGTCACCAAGTAAGGGCTTCATCAATGACATGCAGCAGTCCAGTCTCCTCTTTTGGAGCTCCTGCAACCTCTGATGAGGGACCATCCCTGGCTTCTCTATATTCTCCCATCTCTCAGATACACACCCACTTAGGGGTGTCCTATTTCCTTCCTTCTTCAAGTCCCAGTCTGTGAGAAGGAAGCCCGTCTTACCAGCCTGTTACTGGTGGTAGAGGCACTGCCTTTCCTAAACACCTCATTTAGGTGCTCTGCGCTCCAACCTGTTTGTTCAACATGCCTCTACCTGGTGCCTGTTCTACCCGTCTCCTCAGTTTCCCCCCTTTTGCCTTTCTGCCCCATACTTCTCAAAGGGCGGTGCCAGGAGCACCTACATCAGGATCACCTGTAGTCCTTGTTAAAGTTCAAATTTAGAAGATCCTCAACAATATATATGATAGGGCACCATTAACTGTGTTTCAGGTGATTCTTAGGTGAATTAAGTTGGAGAAGCACAGCTCTGTGCCTCTATTTGCATCATTTTTTCCTTCTGGAATGTTCTCTCACTCTACCTTTTGTCATCCTTATAATCCACTCCTTTTATTGAATTTCTCATATTCTTCCAAGTATTAATGGTCATTTGAATAACTGTCATTTGGAGACTGTAGTGTCTGTTATGGGTGCTTTGCCTATAAAGGCCATTCCAAGGGATTAAAAAATGAAGGGTCCACACCCACCAGAACCAGAAATGTAGAGAGGGCTCAAAATTTTCTATATGTACACATTTCTCAAAGTTAAATGTCAACTGAATAGTGGGGAAAATATTTTTAGGTAGGTAATCTTTTCTGGTGACCTAGATATAAAAGCATGCATATGACCTCATTCTTTTTTAGTGTATAAGATCAAACATCAAAGGATGGTTGCTCTTTCTCTTCCTGGTTGATGGTGAACAAATTTTTATCTTATCTAGTTACCATTGTCCATCAAGAGGACCATGAAAGATTCCTGATTACAGGGAAGCTGCTCCAAGGCCCTGACTCCAGAAGTTCATTGTACTGGAAATGTCTTCATTACAGGCCCATAGGCTGAGTAGTCTGAGGTTTCTAGAGCCCTGGTTGTGTTAACCCAAGAGCCCAGGTACATCAACCTGGGAATAGATGGTGTACTTGAGCCTTCAGAGCCACTGTTTAGATTCCGGAAAGTCTCCTCTGCAATTCTCTAATAATGGAAGAATTCTGTCTTCCACCAAGGGTACTCACTTCTCAACTCTGGCAATGCCCTTCTAGAATACAAGCTTCTTTAGAAATGTTTCTTACTCGTCTTTGTGACACAATGTCTGGCACATATGAGTAGCTGAGCAAAGCTTGGCTGATGGAACCATGAATGAATGTGTTGTTCTTGCATTACTTTGGATGACTTACCAGTTTCAAATTAAATTTAATAACATAAAGAAAAGCTTGACCCAAAGGCAGTCAGTTCATGAGCACCATTGGGGGCAGCTTTGCCTGCTGGCCAGTAAAGTTTTTTCTCAATTTTCTTTTCTCCTGACCAAGTGGAAAAACCTTGAGTTGGTTACATGGTTTTGGAGTGATTTCAGACCTCAGACTTCAGCTTATGATCCCCTACGTGGATCATCTTTCCCTTGCTACATGATGAATATGAGTGTTTACAAAACCGTTACTTGAGGGGTGGGGAGGCCTGAGACAGGAGTGGAAGGACACACGAAGTCCTTAATGAGATAAGTCAACTTACACACATGCCTTCAGGTGGGAAGGGAGGACATCCTAGGAGGGAAGATACTTAAATATGAAGCTCTTTGTCTCCAAAGAACAGTATTATTTACTATGTAGTAAAAATAAGCAAAAAAAGTCCTGTCATTTTGGAAATCATTGTGGTAATACAAAGTGCCTGGGTCAAAATCTTGGTTCTGTCACTCAAGTCTGTATGACTTAAGCCAATTTACTTTTATAAACCATTTATTTATTTTTTTTCATTTGTAAAATAACTCTTTATTTACCTCAATGTTAATCCCTTTTTGCAGTATTGTCAGAAAGGTAGGGATAGTGAATGCAGAGTAATTAGCAGCTGTGACAAAGCAAATGCTCAGCCAGTGATTTCCGTCTTACTGCCATCCGTGCCACAGTGGGGTCCCTGCGCCCTGCCCAGTGGTCCTGGCATAATGAATCTGAGGACTAGACTGACGGAACAAATGCGGGGTCCTCTGTTACCAGAGCATCTTCCCTCTGAACTCTTCTTCATTTATTTTGTATTGGAAGACTCTCTCTCTCTTTTCCACTTTTCTTCCTTCTATCCATATTTCTGTGTTAGCATGCATAATTAGTATATATAAATTTAAATTCTTGGTGCTCTTTCCCTTCTATAGGGCCTGTATGATGGAGGTGATTTTTGGTTGGTATTTGATGCTTTTTAATTTTACTGAAAGGGAAACATACACACTCTTGAGTATATCCGAAGTCTTAGGACCCTGTCAACAGAGCAGATAAAATCAGCAAGCGTGAGCCTGTGTAGGAAAACCCATACTCAGGTGCTGGGAAAAATGACAGGTCCCCAGATCCTCTCTTTATTCTGAATATCATTTTCTCCAGCCTGAAATTGTTTATTTATCAGCCTGACTCACATATATCCTTTCCCCCAGCTACCACTGACATTGATTGTCAGTCTGATACTGACCTCTGCTCACATTAGGTTGCAACCATTTCACAAAGAAAGCATTTTTAAGTGCAGATGCCTAGGCCCAACTCCCATATTCTGATTCACCACCAGGGATCTGGTGAATCAGCACAGGACCCTGTGATAATTATTTGATTCATTCAGTAAGCATATGCTGTGCCTCTTCTGTGTGCCAGGCTCTGCTCCAGGAACTGGGGACGTATCAGTGAAAAAAAGAAACAAAATTCCCACCCCTTATAGAGTTTAGATCTTTTAGAAGGAGAAAGACGATAAACAGAACCATTGAATAAGTTACATAGCATAGAAAAAATTATAAGTGCTATGTAGAAAAATAAAAGGGAGCAAAGGACCAAAGGGTACATCTCATAACTTTTTAACCACTTCTTCATTGTCCTAGATCCCTAGTCTGTCTTTCTTTTTTTGGCCACATTGCCTGACCCTGAGCACACTTGTTTTCCTTTGCTGAACTATTTAGGTGGGTGTTTTCCGACAGAGGATGGGGTCCTGACGTATGAGTTTTGTATATTTAGGCAGAAGGGCTTGAGCCTCTCACATGACTTCTCACAGCCTGGTCCCTTTAGGATCTATCCCAATTTGTTAAGCAGCAGGTAGGAAACTCTTTGGGGTGGGGGGTGGGGATAATACAGAGAATCTCTGCATAAACAAAGTTCCTTCCTGAAATCTGGCTACAGTCTGGTAGCCTGAGGATGAGAGCCAGGGCAGTAATTTTCATTCTTGATGGAACAGACAAATGAGAAAAGTATTCATCTTATGGCATCATTTTTTTTTTTTTTTTTTTGTGTAGAAGCATTTGGAAGTGTTTGCTTTGGTAGTGCGGAGGGATTTATGGTTGCTTTTATGTTGCCTTAGAAACAGATTACTTGCTTAGCTTTAAGGCTTTCAGTCAGCAAGAATTACATAGAAGAGAATTTCAGGTCCTGATGAAAGTGAGTCAAGGAGTTCCTTGGAATAACCCCAGATGCCAATCAACAGATGCTATTAGGCCATTCATCCCAAACAGTGGGCTGGTGGGATCGCCAGCATATTCCTTTGCTCTGAGTCAGGTCCTCTTTGGTAGTATAAATTGGCTATAGCTTCCTGCAGGGAATAGGTACTCGGCTGCCTAACTATTCTTTAAACCTCTTCTCTGCAAAGGTTCAGCCTTTATGAAGGGAGTTTGGCAAAGATCCACCTTGCAAACAAGTGTTTCTACTCTTTGTGGCTATGACCTCTCCCTTCACTGCTGTGGCTGGATTACTCACAGCTGGATATTTTTTTACCATCCTGTGTCAGTGCCATTCAGGCCTTTAATCTGTAGGTGATGAGGCTGTTTGTTTAAAAAAAAAAAAAATAGTGAGCAGAAGATAACTTATGCATTCTTGGTACTTACTATGCTGAACTCTCATTTAGATGATTCCATGGATATTCCACAGGGAGCACTGGCCATAGACAAAGAGGTGATGGGAATCCACCATAAAATCCAGCCTAGCACTTGTATCAGTAAATCAAGGCAGAATATAAGAAAGCCAGGGAGGCTTGGTACCCGTAGTAAAGTGGTTATGGCGCCAGCCACATACACCAAGGGTGGCAAGTTTGAATCCAACCTGGGCCAACTAAACAACTGCAACAACAACAAAAAAATAGCTGGGTGTTGTGGTGGGCACCTGTAGTCCCAGCTACTTGGGAGGCTGAGGCAAGAGAATCGCTTTAGCCCAAGAGTTTGAGGTTACTGTGAGCTGTGACACCATGGTACTCTACCAAGGGCAACACAGTGAGACTATGTCTTGAAGAAAAAAAAAAAAAAAAGCGAGGCAGCAAACCAACGTATCTGCACCCTCTCCTCTTTCCTTCCTGCTTAACATTAATAGAAATAGATATTTGAGTCTGATGATAGAACAAAGATCCTGAAAGGAGGGAAAAAAGGAAAAAGGATGAAGGACTCACACTTAGATAATTCCTACCCCACATCTTCATGAGCATTTTGATTTTATATTAATTTAAATTTTAAAAAGAGACTGAAGTTTAGACAAGTTGCTTCAAGGTCAATAAGCTACAGCAGTGTTTTGTGTCCACTGACTTCATAAATTATAATGATGCCATCTTTTGAATATAAATGTGATGCTTTTAGTTAACTTCGGAAGCCTGTCCTTTTTCTCTGATAGTGATGATGGATTTTTACTGATCCGTCTACCTTTACACTTTTAGCTAAGAACATATTGAGAGATATGGTTTATGGATGGGATAAAGGGCAGGACTTTTTCCTGGCTGACCTAAGAGATTACCATGACTGTGCATGTGGGGAGAGGTTGCCAGGCGATTGCTAAAAGGCCAGAGAGGGAGAGGGATAGTGTCTCTAGGAATATGCCAGCCCACGTGCTGGACCACAGTTGCTGATGCTTCTCTGTTTGAGTCTCTGATCTGTAAAAAAAGCCAGACCCCTGGACACTTTCCACGAGACTTTTGCTAACTATTACCCTGCATTGAGGCCAAGAGGCTTTTCAGTGGGCTGGTCTGAGCCCAAACCCAGTAGTCCTCAAAGATTACTTGACTCTCTATCAGGGATGACATAATGAAGTGGTTAATCTCTCAATCTTGACCCAAGTTTGCATCTTAGTTCATGAGTTTACTATCTGTATGGCTTTCAAGAAGTATTGGATCTGTCTACGTCTGTGTTATCCCACCTCCAAAATGGGCCAATTATATAGACTATCTAAGGTTGTTGCTAGGGCACTGTGCTTTGCACCACTCCACAGGGCGCTGTTCACACAGACTAGAATGGAAGTAACACTAGCAATTGTGGAACACAACTCTGGCTATTAGAAATATTAGATGAAGACATTAACATAGTGTTTATCTGAGTGTTTGAGAGTGGGATCCAGTGTTATTATGCTCTTAGGATATTGGCTATAATTTGCTATTCTGTGATTTTGAAACTTACTTTTAAAGAGGGAAAAAGAAAAATAGTTTGGGGTACAGAAAACACAATTTACCAAGGCCTGGAAGTAAGAAAGTACTGTTTTATTCAGGGATGGAAAGGATTATTTCTACATTCTGGCACTCAGAGACCAGATCAGAAAAAGTCTTGAATGGTCTGATGAGGGATTTTGGCCTTGTCCTCAGGGCAGTAGTTTTAATGGAGGTGAGAGTGTCAGATCTGCACTTCAAGAATTTTGTTTTGGCTGCAATGTGCAGAACGGAGTGGTGATATTTGGCAGTAACGTGAAAGGACAGGTTAATTCTATCAGTTTTGGAGACAGGCGCGGGTTTGAATCACTCTTCAGCATTTACTATCTGTGTTCATTACCACTGTTGTTTACAAATATTTACACTTTCTGATCCTTATAGGCTCCCAAAGCAATTTAAGTTGATGTTCCAAAAGGATCACTACACATGCCTCTTTCTCCTTTTTAAATGTTATATCTACTATACCATTTGTACCCACCAGGCATTGGGATCATTTGTAAGTCAGATGGTATTATAGTAAGCAAAAGCTGGTCTCTTTGTTTCCACCCTTGCCCCTGCAGTCTATTCTGCACTCAACCAGCAGCGGAGAGATCTTTCTGAAAGACCGATTGCCCTCTGGCTAAACCTTCCTCCATGATTCTGTCTCCATCCCCATCAAAGCCCCTGCCATGCAGGGCCCTCCGTGTCCTCACTTGGATCCCTGTCCCCGTCTCCTCACACTGGTTTCTCCATGGTTAGGGACTATGTCAGGCACAATTCCCTTAGGATTTTTTTTTTTTTTTTTTTTTTTTTTTAGATAGAGTTTCACTGTGTTACCCTTCGTAGAGTGCTGTGGCCTCACAGCTCATAGTAACCTTAAACTCTTGGGCTTAAGCGATTCTCTTGCCTTAGCCTCCGGCCACAATGCCCATTTGTTTTGGGGTTGCAGTTGTTATTGTGGTTTAGCAGGCCAGGGACGGGTTCGAACCGGCCAACCTTGGTGTATGTGGCTGGCGCCCTACTTGCTGAGCTATGCACGCTGCCACCCATAAGGGGTTTTGCACATGCTTACACTTTTGACTCCTTGTTTTCTTCAGGATTTTATCATATCAGAGAGAACTTCCCTAACAATCTGATATAAAATCATGCATGCCACGGGTGTGGACACGCTAACACACACATGTCCCTACAGACACACACACTCCCCTCCGTACACCAGAGCCCCCTTTCACCACCAGACAGTTATTTGTTTGTTTCCTCTCTTTAGAATATAAACTCAGTGAGAACAGAGACTTCATTTTATTCACTGGTGAGTTTTCAGAACCCAGAACAGAGACTAGCAAGTCCCTCTAAAATGCATATTAAGCATGCATAAATCTTTGTGGAATAAATGGACGCATGAGGGAGTTAAGTCTAGGTCTTCCACTGTTCATACAGCCTGATTGACCCTCACCTGCTTTAAGCAGAAATCCCAGGACCCAATAAAGCTATGCAGTGACCGCACAGGCAGACGGCCTGACTGTGAACTTCTGTGTATTTTGAAAATGCATTTCTTCTATTTTTCAATTATTTACTTAGGTTGAAAGTAAACCCTCTACTGCTGTTAATTCTCTACTAGTCTTCTTTGATATGGGGGGAAATGTCAAAGAAGCTTATCTCTCAATAGTAATGAGCTAAAAGGGACTTTAAGCTGTGGTGGGATGTCTGAGGGCCAGGAGGTGCTAGGCAGGGGGTATCTCCCAGGCCCTGGTGTAGTTTTCAGCATGAACCTTCGTCATCAGCAGCGAACATGAGCCAGAGAGTGTAGGCGAACATGCGGTGGCTGCCAGCCAGCCTGAAGCTGTGAACGCCTCTAATCCAGCTCCTCTTTTAACATCTTCCAAGCTATCAGGCTGTGTTCTGAGACAGGACCACTTCTTATCGCTGCAGTGTCTGATGTCATAACTGGTCCCTCCTGCAAGGCCTCGCAGTTGCGAGTTACCCTGACTTGGAGTAGACCTTCTGCTACTTCAGTTCCCCCAGCCCTACGCAGGGTTCTGGAGGCAGAGGGATTGTGAGGTCTGAGTTGAGTTTTGCTTGAGCTGGGGGTCAGGCCGCAGCAGCTCAGCCCCCTGCTCTGCTCCTCAGGCTTCGTGCTGTTCCGTGGCTCTGTTGCCATATTCCCCAATTCCTGTGCTCCTTCATCGGGTGCATACTTTGTGGTCACTGCTGTCACGCCACCCGAGCTGATGTAAATGGAATTATTGGCCTGCATTTTCTGGTCACTTGAACCCTCTATGGAACTACTATGACATCGATGCTGAATAGGAACATTTCAAGGCTAGCAACGCTGATTTCCCAGCCTCCCAGGCTCCTGCCCATTCTGGGCCCAGGCCTGGTTCTCTCCCTGTCCAGGGTGACTGGTCTGCAGGTCCCAAAGCAAGCTCTGGACACAGGTGTGAGGAGCTCTGCTTGCAGACCCAGATGCTCAGCTGTTAATGTGTCAGGAGACCTGGGCTGCCTGAAAATGAGGAGGAAATGTGCTCTTCATCAAAACATGCTTTAAAAGCTGTACTTAATGCGTGGAAATCGTGCATTACAGCAGAAATTTTCCTCCTCTAGAACAGATACCATGGAGCTTTGATTGCAGCCAAGCTTGAAGAGTTCTGTTTCCAAGTGAATGTGGAGGAATAGGACATGATTTCATGAAATACAGTGTAAGGTATACTCCAAAATTTAAGATAATCATCGGGCCTTGTGTTGGTAGGATTTTTCAGAGTCTGAATTTCAAAGCATCGATTCTAATAAGGTGCTTTTGGCAAAGAAACAGTTTCTGGAAGATGTTGTATTAACGAAAATTTTAAAAGAAAATCTGCTTTAGCAACAAGGAGGAAATTATTTAATGCTTGAGAAGTTTTGGTTTCTTTTTCTTCTTGGCTATTAGTATGCATAAATGTGTATTTAATAAGGCAAGGCTATAATTGAACCATTCATTTCTAATAAGTCAACTGTGTATCTTGCTCAGTGAATGGGGACTATACATAGAAAATTCACAGAGAAAGTGAGTTGTAAATTTTACAAAAGGATTGCTTAATTACTGATGAAGTTTTAGAATAATCATTCACCATAGATTTTGTGATGGTCAAATATAAACAAGTTATTGATAAGATTAATAAAAATAGTCAGTCATGCTTTGGATGTGGCTCTAATGCTGTGATTTTTCCCCACCCTCTTCCCCCATCTTATTTTTGCCAGTAGGTTGTGACAGTTGGAAGTCGCATGTACAGCATGCTGCGGTTAAGTCTCCCACCCACCTTTTCAATGGGATTTCACCTGTTAGTCATCGCGGCTCTCTTGTTTTCCCCTGTGGACCATGTCAGTGCTGAGGCAGAAATGGAAGGAGAAGGAAATGGAACCGGTGAATGTACTGGCTCCTATTTCTGTAAGAAAGGGGTGATTTTACCCATTTGGGAGCCTCAAGACCCTTCTTTTGGGGACAAAATTGCTAGAGCGACTGTGTATTTTGTGGCTATGGTCTACATGTTTCTTGGAGTCTCTATCATAGCCGATCGGTTCATGTCCTCTATAGAAGTCATCACATCTCAAGAAAAAGAAATAACCATCAAGAAACCCAACGGAGAGACCACCAAGACAACAGTGAGGATCTGGAACGAGACGGTGTCTAACCTGACCTTGATGGCTCTGGGCTCCTCTGCTCCTGAGATTCTCCTGTCAGTAATTGAAGTGTGTGGCCATAACTTCACTGCAGGAGACCTGGGTCCCAGCACCATCGTGGGCAGTGCCGCCTTCAACATGTTCATCATCATCGCGCTGTGTGTTTACGTGGTTCCTGATGGAGAGACCAGGAAGATTAAGCACTTGCGCGTGTTCTTTGTGACGGCAGCCTGGAGCATCTTTGCCTATACCTGGCTCTACATTATTTTGTCTGTGATCTCTCCTGGTGTTGTGGAGGTCTGGGAAGGTTTGCTTACTTTCTTCTTCTTTCCCATCTGTGTTGTGTTTGCTTGGGTAGCAGACAGGAGGCTTCTCTTTTACAAGTATGTCTACAAGAGGTATCGGGCTGGCAAACAAAGGGGAATGATTATTGAACATGAAGGAGACAGGCCATCTTCCAAGACTGAGATTGAAATGGATGGCAAAGTGGTCAATTCCCATGTTGAAAATTTCTTGGATGGTGCTCTGGTTCTGGAAGTGGATGAGAGGGACCAAGATGATGAAGAGGCTAGGCGAGAAATGGCTAGGATTCTGAAAGAACTTAAGCAGAAGCATCCGGACAAAGAAATCGAGCAATTAATAGAGTTAGCAAACTACCAAGTCCTAAGTCAGCAGCAAAAAAGCAGAGCATTTTACAGAATTCAAGCTACTCGCCTGATGACTGGAGCTGGCAACATTTTAAAGAGACATGCAGCTGACCAAGCCAGGAAAGCTGTTAGCATGCATGAGGTCAACACGGAAGTGGCTGAAAATGACCCTGTCAGTAAGATCTTCTTTGAACAAGGGACATATCAGTGTCTGGAGAACTGTGGTACTGTGGCCCTAACCATTCTCCGTAGAGGTGGCGATTTGACCAACACTGTGTTTGTTGACTTCAGAACAGAGGATGGCACTGCCAATGCTGGGTCTGATTATGAATTTACTGAAGGAACTGTGGTCTTTAAGCCTGGTGAGACTCAGAAAGAAATCAGAGTGGGCATTATAGATGATGACATCTTTGAAGAGGATGAAAATTTCCTTGTGCATCTCAGCAATGTCAAAGTGTCTTCTGAAGCTTCGGAAGATGGCATACTGGAAGCCAATCACATTTCTACCCTTGCTTGCCTGGGCTCTCCCTCCACTGCCACTGTAACTATTTTTGATGATGACCACGCAGGCATCTTTACTTTTGAGGAACCCGTGACTCACGTGAGTGAGAGCGTTGGCATCATGGAGGTGAAAGTGTTGAGAACGTCTGGAGCTCGAGGAAATGTTATCGTTCCCTATAAAACCATCGAAGGGACTGCCAGAGGTGGAGGGGAGGACTTCGAGGACACTTGCGGAGAGCTCGAATTCCAGAACGATGAAATTGTGTAAGTTCTTTGTGTGTATATGTGTGTGCGCTTGAGTGTATTTAAGATTGCAAGGGTGCATGCATCATTTTTTAAACGAAATGGCATACAATGAATGAAATTGTTATGTTATGATGCAAGACTTTCCAAATACCAGTCCTCACTTAGGTGCCACTCATCAGTATGCTCTATACACAGAAATACTATTTGATGTCAAGATTTTATTTTACTTTTGCATGTTCCCATATTTTTAGTATATCATGAACCATGATAAAATGAATCTACAATTTATCCGATCGCTTAAGGTGGGTTGAAAAATTTGTATTCTGTTTCGAATCATATGGTATATACTCAGAAAAGGAATATATAAGACATAAGAATAGGTCTTGAAGTTTGCTGAGTACAAATTGGGAAAACCCAAGAAGGAAACACTTCTGTAAAGAATTTCCTGGCTACTAGAGCTGGCTGAAATATTTTTGTGGATTTTATTTGACATTGTGTTCCGTGACAATATGTTCAGGTTTCTGCCTAAATGCTAATGCTTTATTATGACTTAATGACAAACCTTGCTTCTTTCGTTTATGCTAAGATGGGAGGAACTGTACAACTTTTTCGTAGTTGCACCTAGTTTTACTTTATGTGATTCAGCAAACCTCTTTACCTTATTTATATAGAGATGGAGAGAGATGCTCTGTCCAAGCATCAAACTTGTCGGGGAGCAGGTCAGAGATAAGCATGAGGAACAATTTACTACTCGTTTTGGTACTTACGGTTATAACTGTGCCTCTATTATAGAACGAAGTGACAAGTTTTACAGTGATTTTTTTTCCACTGAGAGTTATTGTCTAGAAAACTGTTCCTCCTTTCTGACTTAGGAGAGGGTTTTGGATTCAACTCACCGAAAGCAAACAAAAAATTGGACTCAATGAGCAATGTCCAAACTGGAAAAAAGGAAAGAAGAGAGGAAACTATGATATCTGCAGTGCAATAAAGAACATCAGAATGAATGATTATGTTGGTTGAAGCATTGGCAATTTAAAAATTTCAGGAAAAAATAAATATACTGTATTAAATTAAACTGGTTAAGTCTTGTGCTAATGGCATGTGATATGTCAAATGTTAAATAGGTGCTAAATATGAAATAAATTTCTCCAGCTATAAGTGTAAGGATCACATAAGAATTCTCCCCTCCTCCAAAAAAAAAAAAAAAAAAAAGAAAAAAGAAAAAAAAGAAAAGAAAAGAAAGCCAAGAAAATTAAAAAAAATAAACCAAAAAGGGGCAGGGGGAGGTTGTGGGCAGGAAGAACATTTCTCCTGAAAAGAGCCATCCCACGTCTTTACATCTGACCTAGTCTTGTAGAGATGGACAGTTATGGAGTACAATATCACAACAGAAGCAAGCAAAGCAGAGATTATAATACCCATCTACTGATGTGTGTGTGTGTGTGTGTGTGGGTAGTGTGTTGATTACCATCAATTTTATGTTGGTTCTCATATACTTAATGTTGTTGTGTATTAAGGTATATTTTCTTGGGACACTTATTTTACTGAAAGGTAATGATACAATAGCAAATTAATATCGTTTATACCCAAGAAAGGATTTTTTTCAGAGGTCATGGTCTTGCCTAGGTTAACACACATAAACTTTATTCCTTTGCTAAAAATTCTTTCCCATTACATTTAATAATCATCTTAGTTACTTAACCCTCCAGTATTAGATAGCAGTTGTAACCCTTGTATATGTACATTGCTTGTTATTAAAGATGTATTTCATGTCAAATGAACTCACAAAGGTAGTCCTGAAAGCACCTTAAACGAGTGTTTTGTTTGCTTGGCATAGGACGTTTTCTCTTGAAAATTTTGTCTTTCATTTGTTTAAGAATAATAACTCTGTCCTTGTTTATTTGAAAAGCAGCTTTCCCTATCTACTCTGCTATCCAGGACCAGGTCATAAATAAATCACCTTTCTCTGGGTGGCACAATGTAGAAGAAGAACAAAAATAATTTAAAGAAAAGATTGACAGTGATTGATGGAACAATTTATTCTGTAACACTCCATTTAAAAAATTCATCCTGTGCAATTAAATTGGTTTTATTCTTGCTGAGGGAGGAATATTGCCAAACTCCATTTTTAAGAGACTTAGATTTCTTGAAAGAAGTGGTGAAATTGGTGAAAATTTTAAGAATTGGTGCCATATCTGTATCTATGTTCTTAGTAGTATTCTAGCTCCTCATTTTATAAAACTCTTACTGTGTTTCATTTGTTAAGTTTAATGTGAAATTTTAGAAAGGGGAAAGCATTTTTTAATTATACATGGAAGGAAATTATAGCTCTACATCTTTTCTTTTTCTAGAATTTTATTTTTAAAACATATTTATCTTGATGCTGTAGACAAGCTATGGCTTTATTGATTCTTTGTTTCCAAAATCAAGATGCATTTCTTATTTTTGATCTTATTTTTAATATAGAAGTCATTTAAATTTGTAATATGAGAATGTCTGTACCTGTTCATTCATATTCTTACATAAATGAGTTGATTATTTCATCTTGACCTTTTCTAAGGTCGAAATGTCTTTGAAGGAAAAATACTGATAAAAGATAAGTGGTGCTTGTAATCTCTAATAAAACATATTCTCAGAAAAAAAAAATTAATTAGCAAAAGCCTATTGAAGAAATACAATTAACAATGAGCACATGTTTTTGTATAAGCTCAATCAATGATAAATACAAAACCCATGCCAAGTAATCTTGATTTCAACAGGGAATTCTGTCTAATGTTAACAGCTAATAAAAAATAAATGAAGAATATGCTAATTTGATTTGTGGTTTGGTAGATTATATCCACAAATTTGAAGTGCTGTTAATGATTATTCTTTAATGGTGCTAGTTTAGTGGTAATAATTATTACATAGTATTGTTCAGTTTTCCAAGGTCTAACATTAGCTTAAGTGTTTTGGGAAATGTTAAGGTTAATTAACTAATATAAGTACAAACAAAATTTAATTACATAGTTATAGCCCAGAAACTAAGACAACAAGATCATGAGGATGTATATCTAAAGTGCAGAGTCGAAAAAACAATGTATATAAAGTTGGAAAATTTTAATATATTGCTTATAAAATCAGTTTACCAGGGGTTCTGAGCCACAAAATAATATATTAAACAATGGGTCTATTCAAAATTAATTTTGTTTTAAACACTATTACATTTTCAGATATAATTGTAATTTTGCTAAATCGAGGAAATATGATGAGGAAGATACCTCAACAAGTGTAGCTCTCGGGTACCCAACATTTATATCACATTTTGTTCTTTTGGAAAAAGCACTAGAAAGGAAATAAAATTTCAGTATTATATAGATTCTACAGAATTATTATAAGTATAATATTTCAAGGAAAATAAATATTTTGGTTTTCCTTTTTTATGCTTAAAATAAAGCTTATAAATAGGTTTTCCTATTTATATTACCCTTATTCTTCTTGCTGTGAAGAATTCCAAGGAATAAAGACCTAGCTATATAAGAAGGCAAATCAATTCTGAGAGCAGAGCAAAATATGTAATGCAAGAGGATAGCCAGATGTAAAAATGGAGAAACAAAGATATTTAGAAAGCTTGAAGTGGTAAGAGCAGGAGAGTAATCGTGTGGGGAAATTAGAAATGATGAAAAATCCTAGACCAGTGGTTCTCAACTTCCTAATGCCGCGACCCTTTAATACAGTTCCTCAGGTTGTGCTGACCCCCAACCATAAAATTATTTTCGTTGCTAGCAAGGTTGAGAACCACTATCGAGGATATATGGCTAGACCAGAAAGACTATTAGCATCTATTACCTTGAATCCCACATTTTTCAAGATTAACTTTATGGCACGAGAATCTTAGCAGGTACATCTAGACTATTAAAATGATGGACACATGATATTTTACGCTGACATAAAATTTTCCTAGCTAATGTTCTAATGTAAGATATTTGGTTGGAATAACTTTAACAGTTTAATGGATTTCTGCTTTAGTGGATTATCTTTTCAGACCAGAATATTTACCTTTTAGAGCCAAAAATATCAACTGCAAACCTAAATTGTAACTACAAGATGTTTTTATAAATGCATATGTTTTATGAATGCATAACTATCATAAAAATAAGGCAAGCTAAGAGCCAAAACCTGTGAGTTGTATTTCAGTACTGCCAGAACTCTAAGTTGATTATGTGCAGAAAGGTTATTTACCGTGTCAACCAGATTGCCATATTTGCTATTGTAGTCTCATTTTTTCCAGTGCTAATTAAAGTTTGAGCTTATAATATCATTATGTAAAGGAATTTTGTCTTAGCAAATTAGAAGAGTTTAGATTGACTGGAGTGTTGAAATTACATGCTTTCTTCTTAGCCATCATTCAAGGCCATTACCTAGGAGGCTGATTGCTTCACTAGTTTAGAGGTAGATGAGAGATTTACATATCAATTAATCAACACATACTTAATAAGCTGCTAATTTGTGCCTGGCATTGGGCTAATAATTATGAAGGAAATAGAAGAAATACCACATATGCTTCTTATACTCTGAAATGGAGATAGTAAGATAGTGTATATTCTGATATAAGTACAAATGTTGTTACAAAGACTTTGGGTAAGGGCTAAGGGAAGCATTCATTTTAGACAAAATATTTGCATTTGCTTTTGGAGAACAGAAGTATAACTGGAAAGTAAAATATGTGTTTTAAGATGGAGTCATAGGTTGATAAACCTGAGAGTATAGGCAATTTCAATAAATAGACAAGATCATTATCAAAATTAATGAAAGACTCGGTGAAAGTTCTTTTTGTTTTATGGAATTTTATATGATTATGAGGGTGTTTAAATAGATCTGAGTGTGTTTCTTAAAGAATTAATGTTTATGAAACCTTTTTGTGGTGGATTGCATAGGAATGAAATTTAGAAGACCATTGCAATTAGATAACATACTATATTCCAAGAACTTTCTCAAATGCTTTTTATATATTTAACATTATAACAACCCAATGAAGTAAGTGGCATTGCAGGTGATAAAACTGAAACTCAGAGAGATTTAATAATTCTTCAAAGTGCTTGTGATTATCCTTTTGTACCACATTGCTTTTTGTAGTTTCTAAAGAAATTTAGAAGATTTCTAGTAAAATGTTGTTGGTATTTTATTTTTCTCGTGAGTTAGTCCTTGTGTTTCTAGAAATGATTTGATTTACCATAATCCTATAGTCACTTGAGCAATTATCCACCCATTCTGTTACCTTGTTTTCTCAGATTTACTACTCTGTCATCATGTTGTAAAATCTGAGTGGATTTTGTATTAAATTGTGAAGTGAAAAAAGATTTCTTCTTTGACTTTCTTCTGAGGATATTGAACATGTCATTCTTTTGAATGGAGCAAAACATTAACATTTCCAGTAGGATTATTTGGGAGGTTTTGCTGCTGTTGGGTTAGTTAAGGTGTATGAAATTGCCTGTGATCAATATTATAATATCAGGGCAAGTGTAGAATTTTTCCTACAAACATTCTCATCATGTTCCATCATGGCTACTGAAAACGGATCATTGGAGCTTCCTTCTTTGAAGTGATGCAACTCTAAGTACTAGCCTTGCAATGATAGTGGGCAGGGAAGGATGAGAAGATAGCAGAATGTAACGTGGGTCAATGGCACTAGAGATAATCTTTGTAACTAACTTCTCTGGGAAAGCTGGCTGGGGCTGTGAGTGTGTGGAAGGTCCTAAGAGAGCAGACAGGACTTGAACCGCTGGCTTCTCACAGTGCCTTGCGGTTTCTGCCCTGCTTGTGGGGAATCCAGAAGGTCCTAAGAGGGAAAGCAAGCTGTCAACAATATGGGCAGAATTATAGGAAATCTCCTCCATTGCTTCCTCTCCTGGCTTAACACACCACCTACGTAAGACCCATCTATTTGCCAAAGGTTGAGCCAGCCAGGGCCCTTTCATTTCACAGGCATATACAGCTGTCTCACCATAGAGCCAGGCTAAATAAACAATTCCTTTCATTTCCTGCCTTTCTCCCGAGGACTCAGTGCTCTAGATGACATTTTCTTTCCTTCTTACAATGTCTCCACAGGGTCAGCTGTGGGAATAGGCATTGTGTGCTTGGGTGACACTTGAAGACTTGGAAGCAAGGGGCAAAAGCAGAGTCAAAAGCAGGACTTGGGTCCCTTGCCTTTCAGAAGGATGTTTATAACAACAGGGCAACTGGGCAGATTTCAGCATACCTGGCAATTCAAATATTTATAAAATAGCCTAGAACATTTTCCATATATAGTTTTCTGCTTTCATTTTTGTTTTTAATGTTTAGGTATGAGAGATCTGGAATCTTAGGCATTCTGAAGCTTTGTGGTAACCCTGGAAGCCAAGGTCACCCCAGTTTTGTATGTTAGCTTTCTGAGAAGAAGATGGCCTGAGAGGGATTCCTCAAATTGTATTCCACACCTATGCTTGGGCTCTGTTTCTGCCCCTTGTTAGCTTTGTGCCTTTCAGTAAGTCATTTAAGTTCTGAGTCATTTTTTTCATCTATAAAATGGAGTTGATAGAGGTGATAAGAGGAGATGGGTGGTGGAGGTGGTGGTTGTGGTTCAGTAAGTCATTTAAGTTCTGAGTCATTTTTTTCATCTATAAAATGGAGATGATAGAGGTGATAAGAGGAGATGGGTGGTGGAGGTGGTGGTTGTGGTGGTTGTGGTTGTGGGTGTGGTGGTGGAGGTGGCAGAGGTGGTAGAGGTGATGGTGGTGGTGGAGGTGGTGGTGTTGATTGTGGTAGTGCTGGTTGTGGTGGAGGCAGTGGTATTGTTAGTGATGGTGGCTGTGGTGGTGGTGTGATAAGGGTGTTGGTGGTAGTAGTGATGGTCATGTTGTTGACAGTGGTGGTGGTGATAGAGGTGATACTTGTTGTAATGATGGTGGTAGTGGTGGTGGTGGTAGAGGTAGGGGTGGTGCGATCATGGTGGTGGAGATGGTCTTGTTGGTGGTAGTGATTGTGGTGGTGGTGGAAGTGATAGTATGGTGGTGGTGGTGATGGTGACGGTCATGCTAGTGGTGGGGGTGATAGTGGTGATGATGATGGTATTAATTTTTATTGAGATCAGGTTTCATGCTGTTTTGCTTACATTACACATTTGATTTAATCCTCACAACTATATTAAGTAGCTACTATTGTACTCATTTAACAGATGAAGAAGTTGAGGCTTAGAGAGTAACTAATGTTCGTCAGGTCACACCCCTAATAAAGGGTAGATATAGAATTTAGAGGTATAAAGTGCCTGACTGTAACCCTATGCTGTCTCATTAGGGACTATTTCTGCCATCAAGTTCTTTCTGTTTATTTTCCTTTGTTCTTAAATTTAAAAAAGAAACATCTTTATTAATTAGTTTTCTGTCATTGCCTGCACTAGCCCTGTAGCATTTAACTCCTTTATATGGCTAAATAATGAATGTAGCCTTTTTCCATATTCAAAAGCTAGTTTCTTGGTTTGTTTTTGCTGTGTATGTTGCCAGACAATGCATATTAATGACAGCAGAGAATTAGTATCAGAGGATGTTTGTTAACCTTCTATCAGCACTAAAAAAAAGTTTAAAAAGTTATATTCTCTGATCCTAAAGGTGATTAAGAATTATTGATTAGGAGACTTTCCTAGAATAAGTGACCCTAATGGCAATTTATCTGATACAAAACTACAAATCCAACCTCCATGGTAAATGGAATTTTTACATCTATTTTTAAAAGTCTAGTTTGAAGTCTTTCTTTTTTTTTTTTTTCTTTTTTTTTTTTTTTTTTTTTTTTTGTTTTATTTTTTTTTTATTTTTTTTTTTTTTTTTTTTTTTTTTATTTTTATTTAAATTTTTATTTTATTTTATTTTTTTAAATAAAAAAAAAAATTTAAAAAAAAAAAAAAAAATGGGCAAAAAAAAAATGGATTAAAAAAAATTTTAAAAAAATTAAA
>CAUYPK010116599.1:0-11541 GCA_963574355.1 Loris lydekkerianus | reverse complement strand
CATTGTAGGTAATGAATTTTTAACATCTGACTGCTTTGAGAATTTTCTCCTTCATATTAACTTTAGTGTGTTAATTTTGATATGCCTGGGGGATGTCTTATTTGGATTGAGTCATGCTGGGGTTCTGAAACTGTCTGCTATCTGAATTTCAGAACCTCTTGGCATGTCAGGACAATTCTCTTTCAAAATTTCATGAAGAAGGGCCTCTGTGCCCAGCGACACCACTTCATCACTTTCAGGAATTCCAATGAGCCACACATTAGCCTTCTTTGAATTATCCCATAGCTCACTGAGAGAATGATCCATTTTTGTTCTCCATTGCTCTTCCTCTTTGAGAGTTTGGCAGCATTCAAAGGCTTTGTCTTCAATGTTAGAAATCCTTTCTTCTTTTTGCTCCACTCTGTTACTGATGGATTCTACTGTATTTTTCAGATCTTTGAGGACTGCAAATTCTTGCCTCAGTGCATCAAAATTTTTGGTGGTTTTGTCTTTAAATTCATTAAGTTCTTGAGACAACTTTTGAATTTCTCCTCCTTTCTAATTCCGACTTTTGAATTGCTGCTCAAATTTCTAATTCCTAATTTTCCTCTATTTTATTAATCTTGTTTGCATACCAAATTCTGAATTCTATTTTTGACATCTCGGCCAGCTATTTATGAATGAGATCTTCAGTTACATCTGCCATATCTTTCCTTGGGGGGGGGGATCTATTCTGGTTATTCATGTTACCAGAATTTTTCTGCTGATTCCACCCCCCGATTGTTTTACACCATTTGATATTTCCCCTGGAGCTTTGTCGAGGACCCGTACAGCGCTATGGCCTGAGAAACTGGGGACCTGTTTGGTGTGGTTGGGCTAAGTGGTTCTGTCTTGTTTTAGCTCTTCTCTGTTCAACCCTAGTGAAACAGTTACTCTGGGTTGAAGTCTCAGCTGTGGAGGAATATCAGCAATTCAGTCACCCCACCCGCCACAGGCAACAATTGGGAAAGGAAAATCAAACCTTCCTACAACCACACACCCAGGGCACCACCTGAATAGTCCTTGGGAGATTGGCACAGTTCAAAAGGTTCAAATCAATTGCCTCAGTCAGCACCTGTCTTAGGTGGGAGAGTTTAAAAGGTCTCTGGCAACTGGATCACAGGGGTCTGGTGACTACTCTAATATGGCTTGCTCCAGTGCTCTGTGGAGTCAAGAGGACCCACCCAGCAAATAGATCAGTCTTGGAAGTTTGATGCCTCCTTCCCCACCTTGCATCTCTGTGTCACACCCAGTCACTGATAGTCCCACAGGGCTTTGCCCCAGTTGCCTGTAGTGAATAGATACTCCAGGGGTTTGCATCTGCCTGAATCACAAGGAAATCTATTTCTGGTCAGCCAGGCCACTGCGCTCTGCCTCTATCTAGCAGGGGAAGGTGAGGCCTAACAACCTCAGGTGTTTGATGGAGGCTTGGGGGTGTTCACTCAGTTCCAGCCCTGCCCCTGATTGATGTTACTGACAGAACAGAACAGAACAACTTTGCAGGAATTTGTTTCTGTCCTTGCTAAATTCCCCTGCAGAAGAGAAGCTGTTTTGAGTTCCCAGAGCCTGTGCCTCAGGCCCTGTCTTTGTTCCTGCAGGTTTGTATTCAGTTACCTGTCAGTTCTAGCCTCCTGTCTTCCTTTGTCTATAGGCTGATGATCCCCTGACGGCCAGGTGCGTCTTAGTCTCAGTAAAGCGGTCCTCTGGCTCAGCTCTGCCCTGGGAAGTTCCCAGCTCTGTGCATGCGTTTCTAGTCCCTGCACTCAATCCAGGCCAGTACCGCCTCATGCAAACCCTTTACTCATGGGGCCTGCATTTCCATCCCAGATCTGTTCCATGGTGGTTGTCACCTGAGTAGATGCCTGGCCTCCTCTGGTTGCCCAGGGAGACAGGAGGTTTGGCTTCAGAATATCCAGAAGTGAGCCCTATTGTTGCTAAAAGACAGCTGCTGCTCTGCACCTCAGGACACTGCCGCTCAGGTGTGGTTCCCTCTGAGCCGACCATCCTCTCCTCATTCCTGTGCCCCAGCATCAGCACTGATCAGCTGCAGTTTAGGCCTTGTTCACACCCTCGAGAAATCACCCAAGAATCTGGACTCCTAGGGGACAGGCCTCCAGACCTCAGAGTGAGAGTGGAGGAGAGTGCTGAGAGCTCAGAGTTACAGGTAGAGAATATATACAGTTTTATACAGTTTTATGCCTGGCAGAAGAATGCCGTGGCACCCTAGTAAGGGAGGTAGGTCCAGTTTTTAGATGGTCTCTTCCATGGAGTGTAGTGGGAGGACCTTTGAACTCTGCTCATTTGTTTGTGGGGCACTCCAAGCCATTCTCATGGGGGAGGGGACTCCCGTCCACTTGGTGATGGATTTTGTACCTTTTGTTTGTATCCTTGGGGTCGCAGCTCACCTCAGCGGCGTTGATGCGCGTTCTTCAACCTTCTCGCTTGGTGTAGCTCAAATCTACCAGGTTACTTGCTAAATTTCTGTCCTTTAACTCTCCTTCTGGATGAGCCTCTGTGGAAAGCTGGCTTCAGTCAGCCATCTTGTCTCCACCCTCTATCCTCTTTTTTGAATGAATGATCTGTAACTTGTTATGATCAATTAATTATAAACTCCCCAGGCCTCATCCCAGCCAAGAGAATTGAGATGTAACAGATGTAAATATTGTGCCAGTTAGGAATGAGTTTGGTTCGTCCATAGTGAAAGCTAAGTGTATGAAAGGTTAACCAGATATGTGGTCTTCAGAGTGTGACAGTCCTCCAAGTGGATCAGACACTACCTGGGGGGTAGTGTTCCCTCTGTAGGAGGGTGGGCATTTAAGACCTGCTTAAACGCCTGTTAGGATGGTGAGAGGACTCAAAATCTTGCCTATGAAAAATACTTGAAGAAACAGATTTCTCCCCATGGCACTACAGAAGGCAAAAATAGAGCCAACTGACAGATACCACAGAGAGGCAGATTTTGGCTCAAATTGAGGAGTTATTCATGCTAGAGCACTCCCAAAATAAAATGAGTTGTTGGAGGAGGTAGTTAAATTTCTAGTAATAGTGAAAGTAATAGCCTTCCGACAGCTGAAGAAAAGCACAGCCCACGGGAGTAGGACATAGCCAGATGTGAAATGTTTCAGGCAGCCCTGTTCACTTAAGCTGGTCCTGTTCTGACTCAATTTGCAGTAGCCTCCATCCTGGAATGCTTGTTCACTGTAAAATTTGGTTCATACTTTTTCTTAAAAAATTAAGGTGTTAGAAGAGTTAAAGGGAAAAAAAAAGGTCATAATTTATTGAAGATTTACAATGTACCAATTACTATTCTAAATAGTTTACATGAATTAACTAATTGTATCCTCAAAAATTATCCTAGAAAAGAAGAGCAGCACCCATAGCTCAGTGGCTAGGGCACTGGCCACATATGCCGAAGCTGGTGGATTAAAACCTGGCCTGGGCCAGCTAAAAAACCAACAGTGAAAATTGCTACAACAACAACAACAAAAAAAAAAATAGCCAAGCATTGCAGCAGATACCTTTAGTCCCAGCTACTTGGGAGGCTGAGGCAAGAGAATCGCTTGTGCCCAAGAGTTTGAGGTGATTGTGAGTTGTGATGCCATAGCACTCTACTCAGGGCAACAGCTTGAGATCCTGTCTCAAAAAAAAAAAGAAAATCCTAGAAGGAAGTATTATTATCCTCAGTTTAACAATAAGGAAACTGGGCATGTTTCTCACCTTTTGGCTTCGATCAAGTGAAGATAAGGAAAATGGGGCTAGGTGCAGTGGCTCAGGCCTGTAATCCCAGCACTTTGGGAGGTCAAGGCAGGAAGACCACTTAAGGCCAGGAGTTCTAGACCAGCCTGAGCAACAAAGTGAGACTCCAGCTCTATACAAAAAGAAAAAAAGAGGGAAAAAAAAGGAAACTGAATTTATTTGCCCAAGGCCAGGCAGCTAGAAAACGGCAAATTTGGATCCACAGAGTCTGACTACAAAGCTTAAGTTCTATCTATCATTTATTTATTTCTGTGACACAAGGTCTAGCTCTATTGCCCAGCTTGCAGTGAGCTGTGGTCTGGCTTGACAGACAGGTCTCATGCCAGACCACAGCTCGTTGTAACCTCCAACTTCCACACTCAAGCAATCTTCCTGCCTCACCTTCCCAAGTAGCTGGGAAGTACAAGACACCACTCCCAGGTAATTTTTTATTTTTATTTTTTAGAGACCAGGGTCTTCTTTTCTTATCTTAGGCTGATGTTGAGTTCTGGCTTCAAATGATCTTCCTGCCCTGGCCTCCCAAAGTGCTGGGTTTACAGATGTCAGCTGCCATGCTCAGTGTATTTTTAATTTTTATATTTGTTTCTATTTATTTGTTTGTGGAGATAGGCTCTCCATTTGTTGTCTAGGCTAAAGTACAGTGGCATCATCATAGCTCACAGCAACCCCAAACTCCTGGGCTCAAGTGATCTCCCTGTCTCAGCCTCTTGAGTGCCTGGGACTACAGGTACACCTTACCCCATCTGCCAAATATCTCTATTTTTTGTAGGTATGGGGTCCTCCTTGTGTTGCTTAGGCTGGTCTTAAACTCCAGCCTCAAGTAATCCTCCTGCCTCAGCTTCCCAGGTAGCTAGAATTACAGATGCCTAGTCTGAATCCTATCCAAGTAAAGGCTTGTAGACTAATGATAGGGGTGGGGTGAAAGGTGTGCTGGGGGATCATTTCTGGCTAGGATGAAATTTACATGAGACTAATAGCTATGTTTGTTGCACATTTATTGTGTGTCAGGCATTGGACTAAGGATCTCACATACATTAAGAGATAACACAGAAAAGCACCTGGCTGAGGGTTGAGTACATTATAATACTCAATTTACTACTGACTGTTAAGTTACTACTGTGATCACTTCTAATCCTCTCAACAACTATATTAGATGGGTTTTAGTGTATCCACTTTGTTAATGGAGAAGTGAAGTCTTGAGGGATTAAGTAAATCACCCAAGGGCAGATAGCTGGTTATTCCTGCAGCCTGCAAATGAACTCAAATCCATCTGCCTGAACCTGTAGCCCTAGCCTATGCACTTTACCCTGCTTCCCCTCGAGCACCCACTCTTCCAACGTGGAAGTTTTGTGGTTCTATGAAATCAGGCAGAAAATGATAACTTTAACTTGAAAAAGGAACTCTACACTAACTTAGATAAATCTTACAAATTAGTAGAACATTTAGCTATTTGAAGTTAAATCATAAGTAATAATGACAAATGTATATATCACAAGTACAATTAAATTGGATTGTTTCTGCCTTTTAATTTTCAAACCCTCTTATTTATCAGCTAAAGATAGTCTTCCTGGTTCTTCTCTTTCCGGGTACCAATAAATGAAGAGAAACTCAGTGTCAGAACAGTGATTATGAAAGTTAAATGACCCCGAAGGATCAGAAATGAATAAAAAAGGCTTAGGGGCTATGACTTAAAAGCCTTTGAGGAAAAAAGGACTTGACACCGTAATTGCAGTCTCCTGCAGTGGGTTGAACTGTAATTGTGTTCTCTGCCTTAAGTGAGCAGCTGGAAAAGGCTGCTTGGCCTGTTAGAGGTAGAGAGAAAAGTCCAGCACTGGTCTGCGGAGATATACATGGAAACCGGCCAGCAGGCTGGACACAAATGGTCAAGAAGTCTCCAAGACGAATCTAAACCCAAAGTCTCTGCTACAAGTGCATGAGTACAAATGTGGCCTTCAAGGTGAAGAAACCCCAAGTCAAAAATCTGGCCCATATTTTCCCAATATCTTCATATTATGCATATTTTCAGGCTTGCCAGAAGTCCCCATTTATAGCATATTCTTCCTATATAAAAAGCTTCTTTAGGCTGTGGCTCATGCCTATAATTCTAACACTCTGGGAAGTATAGAATGCCTTGAGCTCAGGAGTTAGAGACCAGCCTGAGCAAGGGGCTAGCTGGGTGTTATGGCAGGCACTTGTTGTCCCAGCTACTCGGGAGGCTGAGGCAGGAGGATCACTTGAGCCCAGGAGTTTGAGGTTGCTGTGAGCTAGGCTGGTGCCATGGCACTCTAGCTTGGGCAACAGAGTCAGACTGTCTCAAAAATAAATAAATAAATGAAACAAAAATTCAGATAGAACCAGAGAAACAAATCCATGGGGCCTTAGCAGAGCCAAATTAGAAATCATTCCATAAGGACCTTTCATAAATACAACACATAGAATTCCCACAACAAATAATTCTGAGGATGAACTCAGTCAAAAATGAGAAAGGAAGCAATATCTACAAAAGTCAACAGAGCCAACTATAAATGTAACAAAAGACCAGACACTGAAGGAGACCAAGGATCTAAAAGTGTATTTAGGAAACAGTAGGGACTCTGAAGAGGAGCCTGGAAAGAACATTATAGAAAAGAACAGAGAGAGAATGAGAGATGTGATTTAAAAAAAAAAAAAAATCCAGAAGGTAGTGCAAAACGGAAAAAAAATACTATGTGAAAGAAAATTTAAGGAATATAAAAACCAGAATGCATCTAGTAAAAACTTCTAGAGGAGACGTAGAGAGAATGGAAGATAAATATTCAGAGAGAAATAATAATGGAGAATTTTCCCAGACTTGAATCCTACGATTAAAAATTCTAGTTACTCTTAATTAGGATACATACAAGCAAAATAACACTTAGATGCACTGAAGTTAAACAGTAGAAATCAAAGACAACTAGCAAATATCCAAAAGTACTGAAGAGATGGAAGGGTAGGAACTGGGGAGCAGATAAGGGTCAGGTTCAGACTGCCCCGGATTTCTCTTCAGTAGGCTTGTCATTAGCACTTTATGAGATCTGGAATTTGGAGTTTTAAGGACATAGAAGCTCAGTGAAGTTAGGGGTATTTCTTCTCAATAGCTACAGTGCTCAGACACAGGTGTCAGGGATAGCTATTCCATTATTTCTGCTACCAGGTTTCCAGACAGGAGGAGAGTTTGAGAAGACCCAGTGAGAATGAAGCTTCCATTAGTGAGAAAACAAGTAGCATAAAAGTTATTATATCTTCATGTTGCTCTTTGAAAAATTGTGGACATTCTTTCTGCACAGAGCCAGAGCCAGCCTCTCAGTGTCAAACTGTGTTCAGTAGAACTACGTGATCTCTTTACTGACCTTCCATTTGTCAGACTGTCTCTTATTTAATTCTATTCTCCCTCATCACCCATTGCTTAGAAACTCTTTTTTCTTTTTTTGAGACAGTCTCACTCTGTGTGCTGGATAGAGTGTCGTGGCATCCTAGCTCACAGCAACCTCAAACTCCTAGGCCCAAGTAATCCTCCTGTCTCAGTCTCCCAAGTAGCTAAGACTACAAGCAACTGCCACAATGCCCTTCTAGTTTTTTTATTTTTAGTAGAGATGGGGTCTCACTCTTGCTCAGGCTGGTCTGGAACTCCCGAGAGTGAGCAATCCACTTGCGTTGGCCTCCCAACGTGCTGGGATTACAGGTGCAGCCATCGCGCCCGGCCTGCTTAGAAACTCTCTATTCTATACCTTAGAACACTGGTGTGCTATGAGAGGATCTCAGATGTGCTGTGAAATTTTTAGAGATCATTGATTAAGTTCTTTTATTTTTTAATTTTTTTATTTTCACATATACATGTGTTCACTAGGCTTCCACTTTTTGCCTTCACAAAATTAAAAAGGCTTAAAATGTAACAACAATAACAATGTTTAAGGTAGGGACCAGAAACAAAAATCTCGCAAAGAACGAACAAAGACAAATACATTCAGAAAAGAAATCAGACAATTGCTGAAACGAAGTATTAAGCAATAATAATAATAGTAATGCAAAGAAAGTAACATTCACATTGTCAAATAAGAGTATGTCTATTATAGACTGCTTTGACTCTGAGGTTCAGTATGGAGTCATCAATTAACCTCCTCTCATTATTTTTTTTCCAAAGTACCAAAGAAGAGACAACTAATATTTGTAAATAAAAATAAACGATAATTTTTAAAAATAGATCATGCCAAATCTTATAGACAATAGAAAAAGAAGAGATACTTCAAAATAATTCTACTTAATCTGGATACACCTGATGATTAAGTTATTTTCAAAAGAAGTTCAAGGCATAGTAAGTATATTCCTTTTTCTTTTTTTTACTCTTTTTTTTTTTTTGATCAACATAATTTAAGTGTGCTATTCAAGTTTAACTATAGGTTTGAGTGTGCTGTGAGATTTAAAAAAAAAAAAAAAAAAGGTTGAAAAACATTGCTTTACACTTTTTTGTTTGTTTGTTTCCTTCAGATTTTGCCACAAGATGGAAACAGCTATTGAAGGAGGAGAGTAACAGCAACCAGAAACGTACCTGGAGAGGTCAAATTTGAACAATGCTACAAACTCAGATATACAAAAATAGAGTATCCCTTATTTTCCACAGCTGACTGAAACCTCTCTTGAGCATTGGATCTACAGATGGAAGGTGGGAATGTAAGCCTGCCACTTTAAGGTATCTCCATTTCTCCTGTTTCTTTCTTTTTTTCTTTTCTTTGCTTTCTAAAATTGAGATAGGGACTCTCACTCTGTTGCTCCTGCTGGAGTGCCATGGTGTTAACATAGCTCACTACAACCTCAACCTCCTGGGCTCAAGGCAGCCTCCTGCCTCAGTCTCCCAAGGAGGTGGGACTACAGGCGTGCCCCACTGTGCCTGACTAATTTTCTTGTTTTTTGTAGAGACAACACTTCTCTGTCTTCCTCAAGGTGGTCTCAGACTTCTGGCCTCAGCCCCCCAAAATGCTAGGATTACAGACAAAAGACACCACTCTCTGCCATGTTTCAACACTGTATTCCAGGTAAATGTATTTGGGAAGTCTTCCAGAATCCACTCCTAGCTCGGCACCTGTAGCTCAGTGGTTAGGGCACCAGCCACATACACCGGGCTGGTGGGTTCAAACCCGTCCAAGGCCTGGTAAACAACAATGACAACTACAAAAAAAAAAAAAAAAAAAAAAAAAGCCAGGCGTTGTGATGGGTGCCTTAGTCCCAACTTCTTGGGAGGCTGAGGCCAGAGAATTGCTTAAGCCCAAGAGTTAGATGTTGCTGTGAGCTGTGATACCACACCCACTGTGAGCACTCTACTGAGGATGACACAGTGAGACTATCTCAAAAAAAAAAAAAAAAAAAAAAAAAAAAATCAGAATCCACTCCTGAATTTTCAGTCGTTAGCTTTCCCACACATTTTTCATCTCTACATTCATTTCTTTTTTCCTTTATTTTAAAATTTTAAGGGGATACAATTTTTTTTTTCATGGATACCTTGTATAATGCTTAAGTCAGAGCTTTTAGTGTGCACATCATCAGAACAATGTTCATTGTACTGATAGGTAAGATTTTATTCCTCATTTCCACCCCCCTCTCGGTTTCCAGGGTCCTTTACAGCTCTCTGTGCTTGTGTGTGCCCATCTGTTAGCTCCCAATTATAAGTAAGAACATATCCGCACTCATTTCCTCTATTCCCAATCTTACTGTCTTTGGGAGGGCTCCTATTCCTCACAACTCAAGTACAAGATGGGGAATCGGAAGACTTCGGACATGCAAAGACTCAAAAGATAAACAAAATGGGTGGCGCCTGTGGCTCAAAGGGGTAGGACGCCAGCCCCATATACCAGAGGTGGCAGGTTCAAACCCAGCCCCCAGCCAAAAAAACTGCAAAAAAAAAAAACCAAAAACACACAAACAAATGAAATAAGACAAAACTTCTTTGCATCTTTCTTAGATAGGTACTGGAGAATGCGCTCCTTCAAAATAGAAATAATAGTCTCTCTCTCACCTCTGCTCCTTCATGAGAGGGACCCACTTCCAACTCTTCGGAAGTGCTCTCAACTTTCTCTTTGTTCTCCCTAAATCAAGTCTCTGTCACTCTCAAACTTGTGTAGGTGACTGTTGCTCTCTGTCCGCACTGCCTGTGCCCTTCTGGTTTTATTTTCAGTTTCCACTCACTTTTGCTTTGGATAACCGCCGTGTCCTGTTGAACTTTCTAGCTCAGCTAAGTAATTGAACCAGGTCAGCTGGGTTCAGGGAACCGAGACCTCTGATCCCCGACGGCTTTTCTGGTGCTGTGAAACCCGGGAAGAAAACCTTCAGCCTTTTTCTTGGTGCAGAAGCCCCAGTAAAAAGACCCTCAGAGGAAACCTACATTCTCCACATTCTCACGTGGGATCCCAAGAAACTCCAGCATAAGACCCTGGGACCCCAAAGTGACTCAAAAGAGCTGGTGAACTTGGCCAGCTCAGTGTTCAACAACCATGACCTGAAGGAGGAAAGTAAAGAACGCCAAAAGGTCAAAGTGTTAGGAGCTGTTCTTGCCGGTCATCCCACGTCATGGTCCAGTACGAGACGGCTATCCCTGGGAAGCGGTGTGGAGTCTGACGAATCATGTTTCAGCTGTGGAAAACCCGGCCACCTGAAGACAGAGTGTCACTGAAAGGGGCCTAATATGGATGGCAGAGGAGGTTGGGTCTTACCCTGCCCCACCTGTTGCCACTGTGGCGCTCCGGGACATCAGATCCCAAGAAAACAGCCCAGGAGAAGATGGTGAAGGAACACCCACCTTCAGATTGACAGGGCCCAGGCTCTTCAAACAAGAGGGCCATGGGTCACTGTGAACGTTGACGCTAAGCGTGGCACATTATTGGACACAGGAACAGCTTCTTCAGTTTTGAAAGCCTTTGGCGGCTACTGTCCTCCTCTTGCATAGCTGTTGGCACCAAGGGGAAAGTACACTCACAGGACTGTAACTTCTCAGTTACTTTGTGGTTCGGACGCTAAGCATTCCACCCCATTGATGTGAACCATACCCCACCCCCAAGGAATCCCAAGACAGTCCTGGAACTTTGGGAAATGCTCTGAGTAAACTTCTCAGAGAGCTGAACTTGGCTCTTAGTGTGAGATGATTTACTAATCTGTAGCTCTTCATGTAAACCTTTTGAGGACACCAGAGAGCTGTTAAATTTCCTTAAGGAGGAAAGATTTAAGGTGTCAAAGGAAAAGGCTCATTTGGGCAAACCTGAAGTTACCTGGTCTTTGTTGTTTCCCCTAAATTAAGAGAAGGTTCTCACATAATAGAGTCAAGACAATTTGTTCCCTCACTAGCCCCTTTACAAAAAACAACTCAGGAAGTTCTTGGGAATGACAGGGTACTAGTGGATATGGATTTCTCTGTATGGGAAGCCCTTATATGATGCTTTAACAGGGAAAGTTGGGGAAAGAGTAACATGGGATAGGATACCAGAAAAAGCCTTCCAAACCTTGAAACAAACCTTTAAATGCACCTGCCTTGAGAACACCTGTCCATCAGCAGACAAATGATAAAGAAAATGTGGTATATCAAAATGTGGACTATTCCTCAGCTATAAAAAATAATGAAGCCCTGTCATTTGCAGCAACCTGGATAGAACTGGAAAATAATAGATTGTCTTAGTTCTCATTCAACTTCAAACCCTTTCATATTTGTCAAAAATCTCCTTTCAAGAGGTTCTGATGAATCAAATAGCCTATTAGTTTAATCTCCAA
>CAUYPK010116596.1:0-50824 GCA_963574355.1 Loris lydekkerianus | reverse complement strand
GAAGGCTATAACCCAACTATACCACAAGACTATGAGGAAAGGACCAAGGAAGGGGAAGGGAGGGGGGAGGTTTGGGTGGAGGGAGGGTAATGGGTTGGGCCACATCTATGGTGCATATTTTTATCTATAATAAAAAAAAATAAAAATAAAAATAAATAAATAAATAAAGGCATGAGCCTCTGCACTCAGCCCTTTCCCCACTTTTAAATGGTATTGTTTTTTGTCATTGTTTGCATTCCTTATATATTCTGATTTTCTTTTTTCTTCTCAAACCAGGATCATCATATTCAATTTCCTTGTATATTGTGGGTATTAGACCCTTGTTGAATAGTTTGCAAATATCTTCTCCCATTCCATAGGTTATCTCTTCTTTTGTTTCCTTCTGTGCAGAAGCTCTTTAGATTAACATAGTCCTGCTTATTTATGCTTTACTTGCCTGTGCTTTTGAAGTGTTAGCCATAAAATCTTTGTCTAGACCAATGACCTGAAGCATTTTCCCTATCTTTTCTTCCAGTAGCTTTATAGTTTGGGGTCTTAATATTTAAGTCTTTGATCAATTTTGAGTTGATTTTTGTGTATGGTAAGAGATGGGGTGCCAGTTATTTAATCAAGTCCTGGCCATTTGGGGCTAATCTTTAGGGGTATTGTTTAGCTTCCTCCTTTGTCACTAAAGATAGCACCTGGCTTTCTGCAAATCTGACTGGCTGGTTTCCTGGGCTGGTTACTGCAGATAATGGGTTGGTTTCCTAAGCAGGTTGCTGCAGGATGTGGTTCAGAGTTCGAGTTGTATAAAATGTTCCAACCATTTTCTGTCTGTATATTCAATCTCTCATAACAGATACCAGTAAAACCAGTTGCAACGATAAGATAAAACACTATGTCTTGGTGCCTGTGGCTCAGAGGCTAGGACCCAGCCATATACACTGGAACTGGCAGGTTCCTGTCCAGCCCGGGACTGCCAAACAATGACAATTGCAATAAAAAATAGCCGGATGTTGTGGTGGGCACCTGTAGTCCCAGCTACTTGGGAGGCTGAGGCAAGAGAATCACTTAAGCCCAGGAGTTTAAGGTTGCTGTGAGCTGTGATGCCACAGCATTATACCAAGGGCGACATAGCGACACTCTGTCTCAAAAAAAAAAAAAAGATAAAACATTATTTTTCCCAAGGTCACACCTTGGTTGTAAAGTGTCCTGATAGTCTCCTACTTTTGAGTGATTACTGCTTTCTTACTTAGCCTGCCATGTGGCTCCCAGGTCTTGAACAAAAATAACCAACGATTGAAATGCCCAAACTTCAAGAAAGCAACAATCTTGAGCTAATACTCACTTCTCCTCTCCCGCTCAGTTCTTTGGGGCCAGTCCAAACCTTGTAAAACACCCTTCCTACTCCTTCATAATAAAAGTTAGCCCACCGTCCTGAGCGGTGCTTTCCCTGGTCACAGCAGGTTAATAAACCCAATTTTTTTGACTCTTGGGGAATGTAATGATTGAACTTTATCACACACACACCCTACAGAATCACCTCTTCCATTTAATCTTTTGATAAAATTTTTCTCTTCTTCAGTTTCCAAAGCACTTTATTTATATAACTCTAGTTGGCCAAGTTTAGAACATATCCTCTACCAGGCTGTAAGTCCTTGTGAAGGCAGGGACTACATGAGATACCTTCTTCTATCTGAGAACTCTAATGAGGGAAATGATGCGTACTAAGCCAGCCTGAGGTGGCACATTCCACAGCTTCCTACAGATGTTTCCCATTTAGACCCTGGGGTTTTCAGAAACTCTGAAAGTTTCCCCTTAATTGGCCTATTCAAAGACACTGCCTCCCAGATTCAAATGTCTTTGTTAGATTCCAGCTAGTTTTTGTTGTTGTTGGATTTGTTTGTTTTTGGAGATGGGGTCTTGCTCTGTCACCCAGGCTAGTACAGTGGTAAGATCACAGCTCACTCACTTGAACTCCTGGGCTTAAGTGATCCTCCTGCTTCAGTCTGCAGAGTTTCTGAGACTACAGGTACACACCATGACACTTGGCTAATTTTTAAATTTATTGCAGAGTCTCAGCTATCCTCTTGCCTTGCCCCGTGCTCCAGCATTGGTGGTATAGTGATGAGCATAGCTAACTTCCTCCCACCTTGGCCTCCTGAACTGCTGCCATTACAGGTGTGAGCCCCCATGCCTGGCCTAATTGTTTGTTTTTCAAGAGAGAGTCTTGCTATGTCACTCTCAGTAGAGTGCTGCGGCATCACAGCTCAGAGCAACCTCAAACTATTGGGTTTAAGCCATTTCTTGTCTCAGCCTCCCAAGTAGCTGGGACTATAGGCACCTGCCACAACACCCGGCTATTTTTTGTTGTTGTTGTTGCAGTTGTCATCATTGTTTCAGCTGGCCCAGGCTGGGCTCCAACCCCCCAGCCTCAGTGTACGTGCCCACCCACTGACAGGCACTGCCTTTTTTTTTTTTTTTTTTAATTAATCTTTTGACAGTTCCTGAGGCTAACTGAAGTTTTTTTCTTTTTTTCCCCTCTCACCTGTCTGTCTTTGACAGTTTATCAACTGTCTGAGAACTGGTCTGTAAATAACTAATTAGATGTCTTTGAGCGATTCCTTTACATACACCATACAACACTTCACACTGCAGGGCATGTGATAAATGCATGTTGACTTAATTAGTGAAGGAAAGACCCTTTAGAGATGATTAGAGTGAATGCTCAGTGAATTCATTTTATTAAAAGATATATATATATATATATATTTTTTTTTTTATTTTTTATTTTTTTTATTTTTAAGAGACAAGGTCTCACTCTCTCATCCTGGAGTGCAGTGGTGAGATCATAGCTCACTACACCCTCCCAAAATTCCTGCCTCCGCTTTCCCAATAGCTGGGGCTACTGGTGCAGAACACCATTCCTGGCCAATTTTTCTTATTTCTTATAGTAACAAAGTCTCACTATACTGCCCAGGTTGGCCTTGAAGTCATGGCCGCAAGCAATTCTCCCACCTCACCCTCCCAAAGTGTTGTGATTATAGGTATGAGCCATCACACCTGGCCTTAGTGAATTTTAATATCCTCCAGTTACTGGGTTTATAAATTAAGGACAAAACCAACTCCAGATCATGATGAAATGATGTGCAGCCCCCAAAAAAGCAACCTTGCAAGCCCCACTTTGACATCGCCATTGGCTATAACTGTTTATTTTTCCACAGCCAATTTGCCAATTTTCTTTTCAGGCATGTATCTGTAGACCAGAATATGCCACCCCAAAATATTACTGTAGGACACCAGAATAGCCCACTTCAAAGTATGCCTGATTGGCATAGAAATTATTTTGAGCTTTTAACTTTAAGGAACAGAAGAGAAATTTATATATTTAAAAGAAAGAATATCTCCCTGCTTTTTAAAATTATTATTTCTTAGAGACATCAATTTACTTAACAGATCATTTGAGCCTGGGTAAATGTCTGTATGTGTGCAGTAGTTTGCCTCTAATTAACAGACTTCTTATCTTAAGACAGTCAAAGTCTTTAGACCAGACTTATCTCACAGCACACTTGAACCATAGTTAAACTTCTGCAGTACACTTAAATTACGGCGACCAAAAAAAAAGTTAAGATGGGGTATGGTGACGCACACCTATAATACTAGCACTCTGGGAAGCAGAGGCAGGTGCATTGCTTGAGCTCAGTTCAAAGACACCACTCTGGTTCAAGGGAGAGTGAGACGCCATCTCTACTAAAAGTAGAAAAACTAGCTGGGCACTGTATTGGGTTACTGTAGTCCCAGCTGATCAGGAGGCTGAGAAAAGAGGATTGCTTGAGCCCAAGTTTGAGGTTGCTGTGAGCTGACATCACAGCACTTTACCCAGGGGGACAGCTGAGACTCTGTCTCAGGAAAAAAAAAAAATAAAATAAAGAAAGAAAGAAATATACTACTGTGCTTTGACTGTCTTTCAAAAATAATTTAATTAAAGATCTTTAAAATTTTTCAAAGTACACCTAAGTTCCTTTCATGGTGCACCAATGTGTCCCAGCCCAACAACTGAAAATCACTGCTTTTTTTTTTGAGACAGAGTCTTGCTATGTCGCCCTCAGTAAAGTCCTATGGCGTCACAGCTCATAGGAACCCCAAACTCTTGGGTTTAAGTGATTCTCTTGCCTCAGCCTCCCAAGTAGCTGGGACTACAGGCGCCCACCACAACACCTGGCTCATTTTTGGTTGTAGTTGTCATTATTGTTTGGCAGGCCCAGGCTGGATTCAAACCTTCCAGCTCTGGTGTTTGTGCCTGGCGCCTTAGCCACTTGAGCTACAGGTGCTGAGCCTGCTCTGTTTTTCTTTACTAACAGAATCAAGTTCTTGCCTTTCTAGCCTGATAGTCAAGACCGGTGGGCCAGGTGTGCTCATGCTTGCAATCCCAGCACTTTGGGTGGCAGAGGCAGGAGGACTGCTTGAGGTGAGAAATTCAAGACCAACCTGAGCAACATACTAAGACCCTGTCTACACACACACACACCACAAAAAATAGAAAAATTAGTCAGGCTTGGTGGCTTTGGCCTGAGTAGTCCCACCTACTCCAAAGCTAAAGCAACAGGACCCCTTGAATCAGGGGTCTGAGGTTGCAGTGAGCTCTGATAACACCACTGCACTCTTCCCCAGGCGAGAGTGAGTCCCTGCCTCAAGAACAAAACAAAAAGACCCTTGGAGTAGTCCTTCTCTTTTTCTCCTCATCCACAATCCTGTAATACTTAGCTGTCTCTCCAACAACCCATGATCTTCCCAATCTTAGTACCTTCCAATGTGCTTTCTTCTGCTTGTGTGGGAAATGTAGAAACAACATCTCCTAACCCAGAAAACCTCATCACAAAGACAGAAGAGAAAGAAAATGTAATGATTGAATAAGTATTAAATCAGCTTGATACACATCACAAACAACCCCCAGATCGCAAAGACAGAAACTCTTTTATCCAGCTACATGGATACAATTCTACAATCCATTACACTTTGTAGTCAAGTGACAAGTTAGATCCTGGTTCCTCCCAGGCACTGGAAGAGTGGGCTTCATAACCCTTGAAAATTACGTTTCAAAGAACCAACATTCCTGAGTTTGAGTCTGGTCACAGGCTTCCTTAGCCATAAAAAAAGACTTGAATACATTTGAAAAGGAAAGAAAGAAATTAGAAATTCTTGTTTGTGTGTGTGTGTAAACAATCTTCCTCTGTTGCCCAAGCTGGAGTGCCGTGGCATCATCACGGCTCACTGCAAGCTTACACGCCAGGGCTCAAGTGACTTTCGCCTCAGACACCTAAGTAGCTGGGACTACAGGCTTACGCCTCCATAATTTTTTCCTATTTTTAATAGAGACGGGGGTCTCGCTCTTGCTCAGGATAGTCTTCAACTCCCGAGCTCAGGCAATCCTCCAGTTGCGGCCGCCCAGGGTGTTACCATTACAGCGTGAGCCACCACGCCCGACCAAGAGAAAAGAAAATTCCGAAAAAATTCCAGAGGAAAACATTCTGAACGCGCTCAACTGTCCCCACACAAGTAGAGAAGAACGGGGTTGGGGGTTTTTCAAGCCTGTGTTTAGTTTGTATTTGCCCCGCCAACTGCATCGTCTTTCCCATGTGCTAGTCCCACAGGCGGGATCCTGTTCGCTCCCAAGGCCCCAGATCCACTTCGTCCTCGGATCTCACCCCGCCCGGTTGGTGCAGCTGCACCGGGAAGGCCCCAGCACTCCGGGGCTCGGCATGTCCCGCCCAGCCAGCGCCTCAAGGTTCCGTCTTGCTCCGCCCCTGTGAGCTGCCGGACCCGGGGTAGATTGCGTAACTCCAGCTTCCTGGTCACTAAAGGGGTGGGGGTGAAAAAGGGCGGTTGAGAGACGCCACTGAGGGTACACACAGGAGATTGCGGCGAACAGACAGGCCACCTGGCCTGGGTCTCCGGGGCGCAGCTCCCAGCTCGCACCCCAAGCCACGCCTTCCTGGCCGCGCCTACGTCATCGGCTCCGGACTCGATCACGTGATCTGCGCACGGCTTCCGGGCGGGGCTGCGAGGTGAGGCCAAGGTTCGCGGTATCTGTTCTCCATACTCGCGGTTGCTGTGACGTGGTCGTCTTTGTCATCCGCTTCAATCCCAATTTTCGCCACCTTTTCTTAAGTCCAGGTAGGGGCCAGGGTGCTCCGGACTCGGAGGCAGGCGGGTCGGGAAGTCGGATCGCAGTGACTGGGGGCGCTGGCTACGCTCACAGTCCGAGTCTTCCCTACACGTGCTGCTTCCTGGTAAGGGCCTGTTGAGCGCATTCGGAACGTTTTCCTCAGAGGAGACGCGGGGGCTATAGGACTCCTCACGCTGTGCTTCTGAGCGTCTTTTTCAGAAGAGAAGTGGGGCTTCTTCGTGACCTGGAGGGACCCCAATAGGCAGGATGGGACATGTGACCTCGATGGACCGCAATAGGAGGGATGGGGACTTGTGACCTTAAGGGACCCCACTAGAAGGGATGGGGCTTGACACCTGAAGGGATCTCACCAAGAGCGTTGAGATCATGGGTAGATCTGCCTCAAGGTATTGTAGAGGTAGCTCATGCAGGCTGAGGGTCTAAAGCTAGGTGATGGTTCAGAAGTGCAAGCAGAAGCTGACTGTATTTGCCCCCTTTTAGGTGGGAGTCATGGCCGAGGTGATGGTCCTTCAAAATGGGAGAGCTTATTGTCACAGAAGCTCTTCCGTAAGATACACTGGTAAGTCAACTTTCAGGACCCCCAGCTCTGCATTCCCACGTGCTCCCAAGGCCCCAGATTCACATCCTCCTCCTCTCACCCCGCCCTGGGTTTGTGCTGCTGCACCGGGAAGGCCCCAGCACCCAGAGGCTCAGCATGCCCCTCCCAGCCAGGCCCTCAGGGCCTTGCTCCACCCTTCTTAGGCCCACATTTTTCAACTGTTAGTTCCCAGGGAAAAAAATCTTTGTAGAATCTATTTATGTGTCCTGACTTACACCCTAGTCCAGAAGTCTGAACTACACTACAAAAGTTAACTTTTGTATAGCTGCGTGATATGGCTGTTTGTGGTAATAATGAAGCACCACACTAGAATTGTAGTGCCACAGAGTAATGTGGAAGTTTAGCTTGTACACTTACCCCTTCTGAGACACCTTCCCTTACTCCCTCAGCCAGAAAGGCTCTTTCTCTGAGAGTTACCTGTAGCAGTAGGCTCCTGGAACCAAGCTCAGCGTGACTAATTGAATTCCATGGTCTGTTTTCCCTTCAGTCTCCTGCTGAGAGTGGACTTTGGGATTCTGAGGGTGTGGGATTTAGGTGAATGTTGCAAGCCTCCAGCGTGCCTGGGTCTGTGGTAACCCTGTGCATTCCTACAGTGCTTGCTAGAACAGCTCTGAAACGGTTTGAGGCCTTGCCCTGCTCTATCCAGGGCAAGGTTATAGAAATTTCAGACAATCAACTTGCCCCCTTCTGGATCTGGTATGCAGGACATTGTGTAGATGTACACTGTTAATGTGGTAGCCCCTTGGCATAAATTACATTTAAAATTCAGTTTTGGCTGGGCATGGTACCTAGCACTCTTGGGGGGCCAATGCAGGAGAATTGCCTGATCTTAGGCGTTCAAGACCAGCCTGAGCAAGAGCAAGACTTCATTAGCTGAGCATTATGGCAGGCGCGTGTAGTCCCAGCTACTTGGGAGGCTGAGGTGGGAGGATCAATTGAGCCCAGTAGTTTGAAGTTACCGTGAGCTAGGCTAATGCCTCAGAGTGAAACTCTTTCTCCCCAATAAATAAAATAAAATTCAGTTTTTCAGTCACACTAGCCACATTTCTGGTGCCCCACGTGTGGTCACCTTGTTTGGATCATACAGATTGAAGAACTTTTCTGTCTGCAGAAGTTATTTTGGATAGTTCTGATGTAAAAGGTGAGGAGTGTCATTGAGTGTTTACTATGCTCCAGGCTCACTACAAATTTTAATTTTTTATGATAGTTTCAAAGCAAAGGCAGAGGGATGATAAAAACAGGAGTTGAACCAAAATAGAAAGGAATAACAACCCCGAGAGACTGATGGGATGTGATATTTACAATTAAAAGGGAAAGCAAAAAAGAAGCAAAGGCTTAGTTCTGCAGGCGGATTGACTGACTCCAGAGCTAATGAGGGGTGAGGTCAGTGCCCCGATCTTATTCGTGGGAGAGGAGAGCACTGATGTTGGTTGAACACCTCTTTTGTGCCAGACCTCTTAATTCTTCACCTAGATTAAATTTTATAGACATTTCACCATAAGGTAGTATTAGATTCAATACAAATGAAGAACCCAAGGTCAGAATTGTGTGTCCAGGGTTGCCTAAACAGAAACTGGTAGATATAGTTTGACACCAGGCCTCTAATCCTGCATCCTGTGCTCTTTCCTAGCATGCCATTCCTGGAAGCCTAAGTAGCATCTACATAGAAGCAGTTGGGAAGTTTGAGTTGGAGGGAAATGGGTGCAGTAAGGGATAGGCTATTACAGGAGGGTTGTTGTCAACTTGATCATAGCATGAAAGACATAGTTCCTATGTTCTCTGGGTGATGGGGTCACCTTCTTTCTTGAAGGTAGAGACTTCCAGAGACTTCTCTCTTTGGTCCAGGACCAATTACAAAACATGTGGGGGCTGCTGTTGGGAGGTGCTTTTCCATGAGTCCTACCTTTCTCCAGTCTTGGCAGTGAGGCACTGGTTGCCTTTTTCCATATTATCTTTCAAAGGATGATTGTGCAGCAGACACCTTGAAATGTAAGAGGCAGTGCATTCATCCAGAGCAGAGAGCAGATATTCTTGTTCTCTTTTTTTTTTTGAGACAGTCTCACTTTGTCTCCCTCAGTAGAGTGCTGTGGCATCATAGCTCACGGCAACCTCAAACTTTTGGGCTCCAGTCATTCTCTTGCCTCAGCCTCCCAAATAGCTGGGACTACAGGCACCCACCACAATGCTTGGCTATTTTTAGAGATGGGGTCTTGCTGTTGCTCAGACTGGTCTCAAACCAGTGAGCTAAGGCAATCCAACCACCTCGGCCTCCCAGAGTGCTAGGATTACATGCGTGAGCCACTTGGGCCATTCCTCTAACAGCCTTCTGCGTGTGCAGGTGCCTTCCAACCCTCTTTGCATTTCCATGTAGGAACTAGAGCTTGAGAGGCTGGTAGAAAATACAGCTGCTCTTGCTCTTGCTGCGAATCAAGTCATCAGTTGTTCTTTGTCTCTAATCAAGGAGTTCTGTGTTTTTATCAGTGTCCATGAACCTGGCAAACTACCTTGTTAGCTGCAGAGGGGGCAGCTCAGATCTTTCCAGTTCCTGACAGTCACCTCCACGCACATCGCATGAAGATGTCTACCATCCCTCCATATCTCAGCATTCCCAGGATATCAGAGCTAGAGGAGAGCTATGAGATGTTTTCTCCAGTGGCCACCAGGTTGTTCCATAGAAGCTGTGCCAGTGGTAAGTGTGCAGGAAGGGTCTCGCCTAGAAAGTCACCTCACTTCAGTTTTATTTGTTAATTTTTCTTAAGTCGCCTGGTCAAGAAGAAGTTCAAAGGCTGTCAACTTACTCTGATCCTCCCATATTATAAGTCACAGAAACTACTTATAAAGTGATTGAGTCATAGAATGGTTAATTGTCTTCAAGCTCACAAGACTATTTTAGGACAAAGAGTTGTTTGGTGTCTGGATTCATGTACCCTGATTCTTGGGATTGGTATTTGACTGCCTGTGTGGTTTGTATTCGACCTATGGTCTCCTAGAATCTTGTAAGGTCTATGGTGTGACAAGCTGAAAGGGGCCGGACTGCCACTAAGTTTGGTCAGAGGCCTCTCAGCTTAGTGGGACTGGATTTAGGATTCCAGAAGCTGGGTTCAGTTTCATCCCTTGTGGCAGCACAAATTAATAACAATCTCTAGTTATATGAATTATGTTACTTAATTTTTCACAATGGGCCTCTGTGGTGTTTCTAATTTCATTTTTACAGATAAGAATGTGGATACTGAGTACGAGGCTTGTCCGTGTTGATACACATAATGAGGAGTGAAGCAGAATTTAAACCCAAGTCTTTGCACCTTAATTGAGCAGGTTTGAAGCCTCATGTGCCTCCCTCCAAGGAGGAGTCGGGAATTTTCTGGTTCTTGGCCTCCTGATGGGAGGTGATATGAGTCACTCAGACTTGGGCTATGGGTCCGACAGACATTCTCTGACCCCCGGTTTGGGTGCCACATTCTCTGCATCTGGAATGAAGAGCCTTGCTGTACATCAGGATCAGACCTGGGCCCTTCTGGCATTTCTTGAATGGAAAACAAGGGATATTTAATAAATAATGATTTTAAATGTGATTCAGTCTGGCCTCTTCTTTCCATGTGCTACATGCAAAAATAAGGAAGACTCTGCCCCTTACTTGTCAGCTAAGGTAACCCGGGTATTTTGGCCATTATCGATGCTTATGGCTCATGGATGGCCACGTGGAACTTGGTGATAGCCTCATGTGTGTGTGCCTCATCTTTCAACTTCCGGTGGCATATGGTGGTGGTATTTACCACAGAGCCAAGGGCCAACCAGCTGAAATCTGCAACGGAGCAATGAACACAAAAGCACCGTTATCAGAATCTTTATCTAGACATCCTGGAATGGGTTCCAGTAATGTTCACCCATTGGCTTAATAACCCTTGTCTCTTCAAATACTCTCAGGTATTCAAGTATTGAAACTAAATTACAGGAAGTGGTAGCCTTAGTATGTGCAGTCTGCCCCAGATACCTCCGTTTTCATTTGAAAAGTAACAGTCACAGTACACCATTGCACCTATATGACTAGTTTCTCTAAATCAGCGGTTCTCGACCTGTGGGTTGTGACCCACAGGAACTATATTAAAGGGGCGCGGCATTAGGAAGGTTGAGAACCACTGATCTAGATCAATGTTGGTGACATTGTTGTCATGAAATGTAAGTAAGCAAGGTCAAGGCACAGTGGCTCACTCCTGTAATCCTAGTGCTCTGGGAGGCTGAAGTGGCAGGATCACAGGAGCTCAAGAGTTGAAGACCAGCCTGAGCAAGAAGAGTAAGACCCCATCTCTTATTAGAAAAATTAGCTGGTGTAGTAATCCCAGCTACTTTGGAGGCTGAGGCAGAAGGGTCACTTGAGCCCAGGAGTTTGAGGTTGCTGTGAACTATGATGATGCCATGGTGCTATATCCATAGTGACATAGACTGTTTCCTCCCCCCCCACAAGAAAAGATATTGGTTTGGCACTCGTAGCTCAGTGGTTAAGGCGTTCGCCACGTGCTCACATGCTGGTGCGTTTGAACCCAGCCCAGGCCTGCTAAACAACAATGACAACAACAGCAGAAATAGCTAGGCATTGTGGCAGGCTCCTGTCATCCCAACTACCTGGGATGCTGAGGCAAGAGAATTGCTTAAGCCCAAGAGTGGGTTGCTGTGAGCTATGATGCCTGAGCACTCTACTGAGGGCATGAGACTGTCTCAAAAATAAAAAAGATACAAAGTAACTTTTACATTCAGTTTACTATTTACTAGTGAATGGAAAAGTACACAGAAGTGCCAGCTCCCCAGATCTGTCCCATACACCAAAAAGGATGACACCATGACAAGATCCTGCAACCAGAAGAGTATTGCATCTGCTGAGGAGCCAAGGCTAGACTGCTGTGAGCAGATCTAGTCGCAGCCATACCCCCAAAGGGTGTGGTCAGGAAGCCTCACATTTCCTCAGAACCTAAGAGATAGCAGCTCCGGATAGCCCTCTGGGAGGCAGGGGAAGGGTATGGGCCTGGACCCCTGGCATTCCTCACCAGCCTTCACTCAGTCCCAGGAGGCTTAGGTGAGCTGTGTGGTCTACATGGGTATATGCATTTCTAGTGCACCTTGGAGCCATTCCCTTATAGTTAGCCCAACGGTATATCCTTAGAGGAGGCAAAAATAAATTTTCAAATCTTAAGTTTCAGTATAGTTGTATAGAATGAGCTGGGAAAACTGAGAAGGGACAGTTTCTGGGGATTAGGGATTTGCTGCAAAAAAGTCAGCAACAGCACAGCAAGCCTGGGGTTTGAAGGAAGATAGGGCGGTTGGGGCCCTAGTTGGAGGAGGCATCCTGGAACCAGTGAGACGAAGATGCAGATGAGATAACGAGTGAAGCTGCCACCAGGACCAGGATGATTTGCTCTGCCCAGCTGGTGGTGGCTCCTCACTGCTGTCCCTCCACCTGCTCTGTGCCCCTGAAAACCAGGCTGCAATTGGTCTTTCTCTGGGGTCTGAGGAGAAGCCACTAAATTTAGTGCTGGAAGGGCCCAGGGGTCTGGCCAGACACAAGAGGGAACTTCCTTTGGTGTGATGTCATCTTTGAACCTTGGTTTATTTTATATATATATATACATATATATATAAATATATATACATATATATATAATATATATACATATATATATAATATATATACACATATATATACATATAAATATATATATATTTATATATATATGTATTTGTTGTTGTTCTTGTTACTGTTGAGACATAATCTTACTATGTTGCCTGCCCTTGATAGAGTGCTGTGGCATCACAGCTCACAGCAACCTCAAACTCTTGGGCTCAAGAGCCTCTCTTGCCTCAGCCTCCCAAGTAGCTGGGACTACAGGCACCCACCACAATGCCCAGCTATTTTTTGTTACAGTTGTTGTTTAGCTAGCCTGGGCCAGGTTCGAACCTGCCACCCTCAATGTATGTGGCTGGTGCTATAACCACTGTGCTACGGGCACCAAGCTTCAATAGATATAAAATGAGAATAACATCAACTCCTGCGTGGATGATGAGAATCAGATGATAAAATCACACAAACATGGGAGGCCTAGTCATAATTATGGTTATGCCTGGGGCCACGCAGCAACCAGCCTATGAAGTGAGGCCCGATAAACTCTGTCCATGGGCCAAAGTTCTGAGCTATGAATGGTCTTGACATTTTTAAGTGGTTAGGGGGGAAAAACCCAAAAGAACACACATACTATTTTGTGACAGATGAAAATGTCATAAAGTTAAGATTTCAGTGCCCCTATTGGGACAGCCACACTGGTTTCATTGGTTCCTTTAAATTATAACAGAAACCCCACTAGTCTGCTCAACTTCTCTGGGGTCGGGGAAGTGAAACTATGAAAAGGGAGATGAGCCTACAAAAATCTGGGTGAACTTAGGTTTGGGAAATCCTTCAAAAGCCCCAGCCCAGGAACCTGGGGGTAGGGACAGTGCCTCACTTGTCAGAGCTTAGAAAGATTACACTTGACCTGGCCTACTGAGGGTGGAGCTGGAGCCCCATTTCTGGGGTTGTATTTGAGAAAGGGCCCCTCATCACTAGATGGTACATGACCAGGTTTTATCATGTACTGGGTAAGCATTTTGAATTTTATCAGGACTGCATTAATTTTCAGAGAAAATAATAACCTTAACTTCATTTCAAACACTATTTCAACGTTTAAAAAAGAGGTGTTTGCAGGATAACGATAGTTGAACTAGTGTTTGTGAGTACAATGAATCTCGAAGGTGGGAGGTGAGTGACTCAAGTTTGGAAAAACTAGAATCTGCCCTCCAATTGCCTGTGTGAGGGAGAGTTGAAAGAGAACTGCCCCTAGTCAGCTTGAAGGGTGAGAGACTGCCCTTTGCCAGTCTCCCTAGAGAATGAGAGAGAACTGTACTAGTCTGCCCTGGGATGAGAAAGCTCTTTCCTCAGTCTGCTTTGGAGGACAAGAGAACTGCCTCCATCTGCCCAGAGAATGAGAAAACTGCCCATTTCCCCAGTGGGCTGGCTACACCATGCCAGGGTTGCTGTGTTGGGAGAGAAACTCGAGCTAGTGCCTAAAAGTACTACCTAATCTACAAAGCGTGACAGCAGGCACCAGGCACATGCTGAGTGAGGAGATGAGGCCTGTGCCTGGCTCTCATTACTATCCACAAAGGGATTGCTGGATGAAAGTACAAGGCAGAAGACCTTAGGGGCACAGGCATCCCCCACAGGCTGGCCTCACCCAGACGATGCTCTAGGGGCCTCTGTTCCTCTTGGTATCTGGAGTTGGATATTGCAATATAAGTCCTGAGCCCAGGCCCTTGGTAGGACCAGACAAGAATCTTTCCTCATTTACACCCCAGTGAGGTCTACACACACTTCAAAGAAGTGGTTCCCCGCTCCAGAGGCCTGGGCATTAGCATTTTTTTTTCATTTTTATATTAAGGTACAATGTACATGCATAGTTCAATTCATTTAGTGTTTAGTTCTGAGTTGACAGACACATACAGCAAGAGTAGCCAAGACCATGTCAAGAAATCTGTCTTTTTTGAGACAAAGTCTTATTTTGTCTCCCTCAGTAGAGTGCTATGATATCATAACTCACAGTAACCTCAAACTCTTGGGCTCAACCGATTCTCTTGCCTCCAGCCTCCAAAGTAGCTGGGATTACAGGCATGCACCACAACGCCTGGCTACTTTTAGAGACGGGGTCTCGCTCAGGTTGGTCTCAAACCTGTGAGCTCAGGCAATCCACCTGCCTCCGCCTCTCAGAGTACTGGGATTACAGGCATGAGCCACCACGCCCAGCCAAGAACTCTCTCTCTTTAAAATCCCCACAGGTGACTCTAACATGCTGCCAGAGTTGGAAACTAACCCACAGAGCCTTGTCTACCACCTACGAGTGGGCAGGAGCTTCCAAAGGAGACCATCAAGGAACCCTCCAGAGCCAGAGGACCCAGCGTCTGGTGCCCAGATTGTTAGGGCAGCCTGTGGGGCACAGGGACAGGAAGCAGGGCTCAGAGCACCTCGTGGGGGAGGGAGCAGCAAGCGGGGAAGGCAACCCCTCCCAGGGCCTGAACCCACTTCCTACTTTACTACAGCACTGGAGGAGACTGGCAGAGGTTGGGACTCCCTTGAACTCCCTTCCCCGCCCTTCTGCCGGCAGCACAGGGAGGTGAGGCAACCTGGCCTGGGTGATTCCAGCTGGCGGGATGGAGGACGGCGAAGGTCCTGAGTGTGGCAAACCCGACTTTGTGCTTTTGGACCAAGTGACTATGGAAGACTTCATGAGGAACCTGCAGCTCAGGTAGGCCCAGGGCAGGAGGCGCTGGACTCCCCTCCTCCAAGGTTCCCCACTCAGACACACTGGACAAAAATGAGCACCCCCAAGCAGTGCCCCAGGGAGACAGGGGTAGACCAGGAAGCCCCATCCTTGACAGGTCTGCCTAGTCACTGCTGGAGCTGTCACCCCTGCTTCTCACATGGCCCAGGTGACTTTTGCCCCTTCTTTCCTGTCCAGCGGGGCCAAGTGTGACCCCACTTGGACACATAGGCACTGGGCCCTGGAGCCAGGGCTGGGCCCTCCTTCCAGCACCGTCCCGCCAGTTGCTTCTGCTCCCTCATGGGGTCTGGCTTGAGCCCAGGACTCTGAGGTGAAGCAGGCAGGCCCCACCCTGGAGTCCAAAGCATCCCATGGGGTTGACATGATGCTCAGGTGGGATGCATGGGTGTCACAGGACACAGCTGGTAGAGTGACATCAGAGCCTAATTTGCTATCAGGAAGGGTGGGGAGAGGGCAGGAGGAGCCCAAGAGGGCAGGAGGACCTGGCATGTCAGGGTGGCTGTGTGGACAGCTGGGCTTCACGCTCTGACTCTCAGGGACGTTCAGGAAGCTTCCCAGAGATATCTTGGGGACCAGGAGCCCCCCTAAGCACAGATAGCAAGAGGCTGTGAGCCTGACCCAAGGAGAGGAGGGCTGGAAGGGAAGTGAGCTAAGCATTCTGTGTGTCCTTCCACCTCACTCCCATAAAAATGAATTTAGGAAGGCCTAGCTCAAGGGCTCACGCCTGTAATCCTCGCACTTTGAGAGACTGAGGTGGGTGGATAGATTGAGCTCAGGAGTATGAGACCAGCTGGGCTCCTCCTGCCCTCTTCCCACCCTTCCTGATAGCATATTAGGCTGTCAAGGTGAGAGCAAGGGTGAGAGTCCTGTCTCTACCAAAACTAGAAAAAATTAGCTGGGTGTGGTGGCATGTGCCTATTGTCCCAGCTACTCAGGAAGCTGAGGCAGGAGGATTGCTTGAGCCCAGAAATCTGAGGCTGCAATGAACAACAGTGATGCTACTGCATTCCTGGGCAACAGAGTGATACCCTGTCTCAAAAAACAAGCAATAACAACAACAACAAAAGCTTATGAGACAGTCACTATCGTCGGCATTTTGATGATGAAGATGATGAGAGCCCTGAGCTCCGAGAAGTGGGGGACTTGCCCCCCAGCCACACAGCTTGTAAGAGGGTGAGTCTAAGCTCAGAACACCCATGTCAGAGGTAATGAAGGAAAAAGAATCCCAGGATGGTACCACTGGGGGACATGATGGGTCCTGCACACCAAGGAGAGGTAGGGTCAGAGGATTAGGCCAGCCAGCCCTCTCAGAGGCAAAAAGGTCAAGAAATGGGTGGACATAGGCCCACTGGTGACCCAGTTTTTGAAGGGAAGGGTCACCCCTCCATTGGCCAGGTTTTTTAAAAAGTCTAAGGATGTGCCAGGGGAGGGCTGGCAACCACATTCACAAAGACAGTGACAGCTGGTGTGGGCACTGTTGCCCCACCCTCTCTCTGTCATTTTGGTGGAGCTGGGCGGGGTCCCCTTCTGCCCATTCCGCCCAGGCCTTGAAACAGGAAACAGCACAAGGCCCCTCCCTCCTCTCCCAGCCCAGCCCTTTCCCTCAACCCCGGTTCCCTACCTGCCCTGTGGGGCCCACCCCAGGAGCCAGCCCTACCTCTGCCTCACAGTGTGGTCTTGGGCAAGTCTGTCCCCTTAACAAAATAGATGGTCATGATTTTTGTGACCTCAGGACCCCCACGGAGAGCAGCGTGGACCCCAAACTCTACATTGCAGTGGAGACAGGCTCTGAGTGGCTCAGCTCATCCAGGATGGCACCAGGGCGACTGGGGGAGACAACCGCCCCCTTCTCCCTTCTCCACTCTCAGCCCCTCCAGTGGGAGCACTGGCTGACTGGGGCCAGGGCTCAAGGTGGTCTATGCCCAGAGGCCCATGTGACCCTTGATTCCTGTGAATGCTAAGGCCTAGCCCTGCCGTGTTCAGGTTCGAGAAGGGCCGCATCTATACCTACATCGGCGAGGTGCTAGTATCCGTGAACCCCTACCAGGAGCTGCCCCTATACGGGCCCGAGGCCATCACCAAGTACCAGGGCCGTGAGCTCTACGAGCGGCCTCCCCATCTCTATGCCGTGGCCAATGCTGCCTACAAGGCGATGAAGCGCCGGTCCCGGGACACCTGCATTGTCATTTCAGGTACCTGCCCCTGCAGCCAGGTACCCTAGCCTCGCCATCCTCCTTCATAAACATGAGCGGGGGGATTAGAGTATCTCCTGTGTCCTGTGTGGCTCCAGGACCCGCGGGTACAGGCTGGCACAAGGAGCTGGTCTAAGGAGCGCAGCCTGTTTGTTTCTGTTGACTACTATCTTTCTGGCAGGGGAGAGTGGGGCTGGGAAGACAGAAGCCAGTAAGCACATCATGCAGTACATCGCCGCAGTCACCAACCCGAGCCAGAGGGCCGAGGTGGAGAGGTGAGCCTCAGGTGCAGCTGTGGCCTCAGCACAGCTAGGATTGCAGTGTGGCGGGAAGGGCCTGGCCCTGGGAAGCCAAGAGACGGAACTGGAGCCTAGTTCAGGCCAAGTTCAGTGGGCTTGTCCATCAGGAAGGTTCCAGATAACTCCAACACTCACTGAGGTAAGACAAGTTGATCTAAACTAAGTACCTCTGAAGTAAGGTGGGTGAGACCCAGTCAAGGGACACAGGCTGCCAGCCGGGAGGAGACAGCAGTGAAGGTAGGATACAGAGAAGTACAGTAGAGGGACACCTGAAACACCACACTGACAGGGCAGTGGCACCACTCAGGCTATCCCATGGAAGCCTGGAGAACCTGGCAGGCTCCAGTCAGGATGGCCAAGCATACCGGGGGGGTTTGTAGTGAGAACAGGAAGCCAGGGCTGGCCTGTTCACCGGCTGCTCTCCCCCGGGGGCCTTGCAGAAGCTGCTTCCTGTGTCAGAGCCCATTCCTTCCTGTTGAAATGTGACAAGGTGGGGTTCAGAGGGGACGAGCAATGTCAGTTCCCAAGTACACGTGGCTGGCACCACTGTCCACCCCTGCTTTAGAGGTGGTCCAAGTGGTCAGACCTGCTCCCCAGGCTGCAGCTGAGGCCTGGGCAGAGAAGAGGTGACTGGGAGAAACAAATACCTGGGCTCAGTGTTGTCCAGACCCTGTTGTGCACAAGTCAGCCTGCCAAGTGCATTTCCCAGCGTCTCAGAGGCGTGGCCATCACACGGCCCCAGATGCAGCATTGGGTGAGGCTGGGTCTTTGGCTCGCTCTTAGCCACCTCTTTTATTCATCTCGAGATGCTGTGGTTTCTGTGAGGAAGACTCAGGCAGGGACCCTATTCTCCAGATGGGAAGTCTTTGCCTGAACCCTGGTCCCTCCACTTCATAGGGTCAAAGATGTACTGCTCAAGTCCACCTGTGTGCTGGAGGCCTTTGGCAATGCCCGCACCAACCGCAACCACAATTCCAGCCGCTTTGGAAAGTACATGGACATCAACTTTGACTTCAAGGGGGACCCAATTGGGGGACACATCCACAGCTACCTGCTGGAGAAGGTGGGCAGGTGGGCTGAGGAGACCCCATGGGGAACCCTGGCTGAGACAAATCCCAGGTCTGGGGACCCTGATGCTGCAGGTTAGAAAGGCTGGGCTCTCCCTGTGACCCTTTGAAGTGGGCCTCTGTCCCTGTGGCCAGAGCCCTCTGACCCCCAGCCTGTCCTACATCTGGGAAAGCTCATATAAGGTCCTGAGGGGCAGACTTCTTCCCAGGCCTGAGTCCAGCTGCTTGTCTCTCCTCAGTCACGGGTCCTCAAGCAGCACGTGGGTGAAAGAAACTTCCACGCCTTCTACCAGGTGAGCCACTGAAGGCAGGAAGAGGAAGGAAAATACAGTGTGGGGGGAGGGAGGGCAGTAAGCTGGGCCAACTTGTGACCTTCCCTCCTACCTCAGTTCTCCTACTCTGCCCCACGCCCCCTCACTAGCCTATGGTTCTCATTCCCTGCCACACACCCCATCGCCTCACATCCCACAAACAAGAAGAGGTGAGCTCCCTGAGAGCAAAAGGATGCTTCTCCATCTGAGATACTTGCAGATGAGAGCTCTCTGGGATCTACACAGTGACTCCTAGCTCTAAGCTCCCCACTGAGATAGGAGTTTCTTGGGACCCAGGCTCTGTGTCAAGTTCAACACTGAAGCACAGCTTCCTGCAACAAGAAGTGTCTACAGAATATGAACTCCCACCGAAGTGGAGTTCCCTGGACACTGACAGTGTCTCCATTGACCTGAGCACTCCTTTGGGATAAGAGCTTCCTTGGAACGGGCAATGATTTTGTGAACTCTGAGCTCCCCACAGAGGTGGGAGCTCCCTGGAAACAAACTGTATCACTGCAGTCTTAGAGCTTGACACTGACCTACAGTTCCCTGGAACATTGGCAGACTAGGGGCTGCCAACAGAAGTGGAAACTCCCTGGGAAACAGCAATGTCTCTAGGGACTCAGGGCTCCCCACAGTTAGGAGATCCCTGCAACATGGACAATGTCTCAGCTCTTCAATGTCACCAACTCTCAGCTCTACAATGATGCAGGAGCTCTCTGGGACACAGGCAGAGCCTTTAAAGACTTGGATCTTCCCCTGAAATGGAGCTCTCTTGGACACAAATACTGCCTCCATAAAATCTGGGCTCCCTTCCGAGGTAAGAGCTCCTTGAGACATGGGCAGTATCTTGTGGACTCTGAATTCTCCATGAGATAGGAGCTCACTTGTGACAGACTCAGAGCTCCCATGAAGTGGTGCTAACTAGGACACAGGCAATGCCTACTCTCTCCATGCTCCCCATGAAGGAGGGAGCTCTATGGGAGGGAGGGCACTGTCACCAAGACTCTGAACTCCCTTACAAGGTGGGAGCTCCCTGGAGCACAGCAGTGTTCTTAGGGACTCTTAGTTCTCTGCTGAGGTGGGAGCTCACTGGGACACAGGCAGTGTCTCCACAGACTGTGAGCTCCACACAAGTACAAGTCTCTGGAACTTGGGTGATGTGTTCCAGTATTCTGAGCTCCCCACAAGATGGGAACTCACTGGATTGTGGGCAGGGTCTCCATGAACTATGAAGTCCCCACTGAGGTGCGAGCTCTCTGGGACACAGGAAGTTTTCTGACAGATTTTGAGCTCCCATGAAATGGAGCACTCTAGGATACCCATAGTGTTTCTATGGACTCTGAGCTCCCTGCTATGGTAAGAGCTTCCCAGCACTCCAACATTGTCTGCAGTGACCCTGGGCTATCCACTGAGGTGGAAGCTCACTGGGACATAGGCAGTGGCTTTATGGACTCTGAACGGTCCTTAAGGTAAGAGCTCCCTGAAACATGAGCAGTGTCTCCATAGACTGTGGACTCTCCATGACATGGGAGCTCCCTGGGAATCAGGCAGGGTCTCCACAAACTGAACTCCACACTGAGATGAGAAATTCCTGGGACACAGAATGTTTTCACAGACTCGGAGCCTCCCTACTGAGGTAGGAAGTTCCCTGGAACATGGATGGTGTTCCACTGACTCTGAGCTCCCCTCAGAGGTAAGTGCTTCCTGAGACTCAGGGAGCATCTCCATGTACTCTGAGTTCCACACTGAGGTGAAAGCTCTCTGGGACACAGGAAATGCCTCTATGGACTCTGAGCTCCCCACTGGTGGGAGCTGCTTAGAACACAGGAAGTATCAACACAGCCTCTGGGCTTCCACTGAAGTGGAGCCCCCTGGGACTCCCATGGGATCTCCACAGACTATTATCGCTTCACTGATGTGGGAGCTTATGGGACATGGACAGTATCTCCATGGACGCTGAACTCTCCATGAGATGGGAGTTTCCTGGGATGTGATCAAGGTCTCCATGAAATGTTAGCTCCCCTTTGAGGTGGGAATTCTCAGGGACACAAGGAGTTTTTCATAGACTCTGAGCTTCCATGAAATGGAGCTCCTTGGGACAGACAATGTCTTTAAGGAATCTGAGCTCCCCACTGTGGTGAGGGCTCCCTCTAACCCATCAATATTTCTATGGACTCTGACCTCTGGCTGAGGTGGGAGCATTTTTGACAAGGGCAGTGTCTCCAAGGGGACTTGAAGTAGGAAGTCCCTGAGATTCAGGCAGTGTCTCTACAGACTCTGAACCACTAGGACATAGGCAGTGTCCCCCTGGAATCTGAGCTCTCACTGGTGGTGGGTCCTTAGGACATCGGAAGTTTTTCCACAGGCTCTCAGCTCCCAGTGAAGTGCATACAGCTTTCTGGGACTCCTGAAGGATTTCCACAGACTCTGAAGTGGGAGATTTTGGGTCATGGGCAGTGACTCCCTGAGCTCCTCATGGGACAAGGGCTGTGTCTCCACAGATTCTTAGCTTCTCAGGAGTTGGGATCTCCTTGTGTCTAAGGCAATGTCTGCATGGAATCTGAGCTTCCTGCTCAGGTGGGAGGCTATGGGACACAGACAGTGTCTCTGCAGGCTCTGAGTCCCCATGAGACGGGAACTCAGCTGATTGCAGGCAGGGTCTCCATGAACTATGAACTCCCCATTGAGGTGGGGACTCCCTGAGACACAGGGAGTTTTTTGACAGAATGTGGGCTCTCCTGGAATGGAGCACTCTGAGACACCCACAGTATTCTATGGTCTCTGAGCTCCCCACTGTGTTGAGATGACATGACAGTATCTCCACAGACTCTGAGCTCCGCATATAGGTGAGAGCTGCCTGCGACTCTGGCATTGTCTCCAGTGACCCTGCGCTCCCCACAGAGGTGGGATCTCACTGGGACATGGGCAGTACCTTTATGTACTCTGAGCTGTTCTTGAGGCATGAGCGGCATCTCCATAGACTCTGAGCTCTCCATGAGATGGGAGCCTCCTGGGATTCAGGCAGGGTCTCCACAAACTGTGAAGTCCCCACTGAGGTGGGAGACTCCTGGAACATGGGCAGTTTTCCATGGACTCTGAGCTCCCCACTTAGGTGGGAATTCTCTGGGATACATGGAGTTTTTTTCACAGACTCTGAGCTTCCATGTAATGGAGCTACTTGATGGAGACAATGTCTTTAAAGACGCTGAGCTCCCCACTGAGGTGGGAGCTTCCTGGAATAGGGACAGTGTCTTCATAGATGGGAACTCCCTGGACAATAAGCAGTATCTTCATGGACTCCAGGCTGCCCACTCAGGTGGGAGCACTCTTGGAGACAGGCAAGGTCTCTACCAACTCTGAGCTCCCTCGGAGGTAAGAACTTCCTTAGACAGGGGCCACGTCTCCACAGACTCCACTGAAGCAGAGGTACATGAAATATGGGTGTTATCTTTTCAAACTCTGAGCTCTCCACTGAGGTGGGAGCTCCCTGAGGCAAAAACAATGTAACCAAGAACTCTGAACTTCCTCTGAGGTGAGAGCTACCTGGGACACAAGGATTGTCTCCAGAGACTCTGAAGTTCCATGAAGTTGAGTTTGAGGAGACTCTTTGGCCCATAGGTAGTGTCTACACAAGCTCTGAATTCCCACTGAAGGGAAGCTGCCTCAGACTCCTGCGGGATCTCCACAGACTCTGTCTTCCCTGCTGGAGTGGGATGTTTTAGGTTTTGCATGGAATCTCCATGGAGTCTGTGCTCCACAGGAGTTGAGATCTCCCTTTGCCTAGAGCAGTGTCTGCAGGGAATCTGAGCCCTCCGGTCAGGTGGGAGGTCTCTGGGACATACCCAGTGTCTCCACAGACTGAGCTCCCTCCTGAGGTAAGGGCTTCATGAGATGGGGCAGTATGTCTTCTGACTCTAATGCCCACACTAAGGCGAGTGCTCATTGGGGTAGGGACAGGATCTCTATGGACTAAAATGACATGGAGCTCCTTGGAACATGGCAGTTCCTCCGGGAACCCTGCGCTCCCACTGCAGTGGCGCTCCATAAGCCTGCCAGGATCTCCATAAACTCTTACCTCCCCTTCCCAGATGGGGCAGGTCTGGGGACATGGGCATTCTCTCTATGGAGTCTGAGCTCTCCGTGAGGTGGAGTCTCCTTGGGTCTGGAGCAACGTCTCCACAGAATCTGAGCTCCCCACTGAGATGAAGTCTGGGGACAGGGGCAGTGTCTTCCTAGCAGGTTCTTTGCTCCCACTGACGCAGTGGTCTCTGACCACTGACTTGGGAGCTCGCTGACTCACAAAGTGTTCACACAATGTCTGGTCGGGCCCTGGTTTGTTCGGTTGAGGCTGGGAGGAAGCTTGTATCTGTTCTTCTGCCTCTGGAGGGATTGGGAGTGGGGGCTCCTGGGAGCTTATTCGTCTAACCAAGGGATCTCCGTTCTCTAGTTGCTGAGGGGCAGTGAGGACAAGGAGCTGCACGAACTGCACTTGGAAAGAAACCCTGCATTGTACAATTTCACACGCCAGGGAGCTGGACTCAGCATGGGTATACAAAGTGTGAGTGTGAGAAGCACAGATGCCTCAAACTGGGCTTAGTTTCAGGGTCCTGAGTATGCTGGCAGGGAGTGGGCAGCAGTCAGCACAGGCCAGGCTGATGTGAGCTGTGCAGGTGAGTGGGGAGGGTGCTCAGGCTGAGGGAAAGTGGCTCAGGGAGGGGACAGTGCACAGGGATGAGCAAGTGCCTGGGGCAGTCAAATCGAGGTTAAGGGAAGGAAGGTGTCCCGGGCCCAGCGTGGCTTGGGATAGTGAACCCCTTCTCCCCCCAGGCCTCGGACAGTGACGAGAGGAACCACCGGGCAGTAACCGAAGCCATGAGGGTCATCGGCTTCAGTTCTGAAGAAGTAGGGTCTGTGTATCGCATCCTGGCTGCCATATTGCACCTGGTGAGCCTGGCTTGGAGGGCCCAGGAGGGGAAACCCCACAGGGATTTCCTGGCCGGGAGCCCCTGGCAGGGAGGAGCAGACTGGTTCCAGATATCCCAGTGATGTGGCTGAGCTGACTCCCTCACCCAGGGAAGCTGAGTTGCTGGGGCGTGTGTGTGTCAGTATCTAGTGGAGAGTCTGTTGTTAGGGCCAGGGCTGCTAGACACAGTAAAAGCCACGTATTGTGCAGACTGGGCCCAGGACACCTGCTTTCCCTTAAGTGCAGTGTGGATGACCTTGTGGCAGGTCACCTAGAGGCTCTCGTCTGCAGTTCTCTAAGTGGCACAAGGAGTCAGCAGTGCAGAGCTTCTGTGACTACTGAGAGGATGCAATGGGGTCCTTCACACATTGGATACAAGACCTTGGCAAAAGCTCTGTGCACCCCTGCCTTCCTCTGGCTGTGTCTGTGCCCACGGTGGTCAGCCAGAAGCTGGACCCCACCATGTCCCTGTCCCCTGTCTTCCTTCCTCCTCACTGTCCAAAGGCATCTAGGCTCCTTTTGGCCATGGAGCTTAGACTGTTCATGGTTCCCCCATCACCAGGGAAACATTGAGTTTGTGGAGATAGAGGAAAGTGGGATGCAGAAGGGTGGCCTGGTGGTGGCTCAGGAGGCGCTGGTGGACCATGTGGCTGAGCTGACAGCCACACCTCGGGACCTTGTGCTCCGCACCCTGCTGGCTCGCACTGTGGCCTCTGGAGGCAGGGAGGTCATAGAGAAGGGCCACACCGCAGCTGAGGCCAGCTATGCCCGGGACGCCTGTGCTAAGGTACTCCTGGGTAGGCAGAGGGAGGGAAACCCAGGAGGTCTTGGCAGGGGGTAGGCCCAAGGCAACAAGAAGCAACATGCTCCTGTCCCCAGGCTGTGTACCAGCGGCTGTTTGAATGGGTGGTGGACAAGATCAACAGCATCATGGAAGCCCGAGACCGGGACCCTCGGCGTGATGGCAAGGACACGGTCATTGGCGTGCTGGACATCTATGGCTTTGAGGTGTTCCCTGTTAACAGGTGGGACTCCATCTCCAACCTTCAGCTCCTGTGGCCACTTAGTCCCAGGGAGCTCGCTGGGGTTGGGAAGCAGGAGTGACTGATTTTGTCCTGGCTGGTCCCTGGGCCCAAGATTAACACCCCCAAGCCTGCCTCAGCTATACCCCCAGCCTTTAGTGTTCTGAAGGAAGGCAAAATTATAGGGCTTGCTTCTCTGGGCTGTGACCCAAGTCCACCCACTGTGCCCACTGGAGGTGTGCACAGGGTGCCTAATACACAGGGAAGCCATACAACAGCCTGGCACCAGACTCCTCAGTGAGCACCAGGGGAGATTTGGGGGGAGGCCCATCCATTAACACTTGCTCCACAAAGAGCAAGAGCCCCTCTGAAAGGCCGCCCCCACCAGCTTCGAGCAGTTCTGCATCAACTACTGCAATGAGAAGCTGCAGCAGCTCTTCATCCAGCTCATCCTGAAGCAGGAGCAGGAGGAGTACGAGCGCGAGGGCATCACCTGGCAGAGTGTGAGCACTGTGTGGGGGGAGGGCTCGGCAGGTGGGGCACACAGGGGTGTCGGGGGCCCATGGGAGGAGAGGTCCCTGGGCTGGCTGGCAGGTGCTGAACGAGGGGTGGCAGAGGCGAGGTGGCTGGGAGGTCCTCAGCAGCTGCCTTGCGGGCTGCCCCCACCCCAGGTGGAATACTTCAATAATGCCACCATCGTGGAACTTGTGGAGCGACCCCACCGGGGCATCCTGGCTGTGCTGGACGAGGCCTGCAGTGCCGCGGGCACCATTACCGACCGCATCTTCCTGCAGTCCCTGGACACACACCACCGCCACCACCCACACTACACCAGCCGCCAGGTGCCCGCGTCTGTCCCAGTGCTGGCACAGTGGGCTGGTGGGATCTGTTCCACAGGCAGCGCGCTGCCTATGCCTGGTGGGGCTTGGGCGGGGACCCAGCTTTACTGTCATTGCCTCACTGTGGTGGTCTCCTCTGCCCCAGTGGGATAGAGGCAGACCTGCCACATACACACTCCTCTGTGACTTGGCCTTGTCCTGTCCCCACAGCTCTGCCCCACAGACAAGACCATGGAGTTTGGCCGAGACTTCCGGATCAAGCACTATGCAGGGGACGTCACGTAAGGGCACCCCTCCTCCCCACGTTCTGGGCCTTCCCATGGGGCCTTATTGCATGTGTCACAGGGCAGGAGTGCTCCAGGGGAATGTCCGGAAGATGGGACATCATTAGCCTTTCTGCCACCCCCATCCCTTTAAGACACTGACAATCCGCCCATCACCAGATTCACAACTAAAGAGCAGCAAGCAGCGTTTGAGGATAGCGGTTCTCAGCCCTGGCTATGTTCATCTGCAGGCTTCTAACAAACACCCACATTTCATGTCTGGGCCTTCGCATGCCAGCATCTGCTGGGGGAGGTAGAGGTTGGCATGGTGGGGGTAGAAGAGGCAGAGGGGGCCAAGATTCTGCATTTCTAACAAGTTCCCAGGTGACACCTTGCTGTGTCCTACAGCCATGCTCTGGGCACAAAGGTCAGAGATTGTCATGATGATTATTAATTTATCTGAGGTGACTCAAAGAGAGGTACAAGTGTCCAATATGAACTTCTCAAGGAGAGGTCATAAGAGTAGACAGTGAAGACAGAGCATCCAGATGTCAAAACTGTTCCCCAAAATCAGAACCTTCGCAGGTGCTGCGAAGGTGGAGAGCCTCAGATTAAAATAGACCCAAGTCTCGGGAGTTCCTGGTCATGACTGTAGTCTCTGATATTCACCAAAACTCAGCAGGCACTGTTCCAAGTAATTAATTGACGTACAAAGAGGTGGAATGGCACACTCAAGGTCACACAGCAAATGTGCATATGGTAGACCTGGGACTCAGTGCTAGGACATTTGGCTTCAGAGATGGGGACTTAACTACTCAATTCATCTTCCAGGAGAGAAATTTCTCCTGAGGGAGGGAGTCTTAGGTGATAAAAGAGAAAGGAGGTATAATGGGGAAGAAGGAGCTGCGCCAGGTCTGGAACAGAGCAGGGGAGGAGACAGGGGACCTCCTGGGGGTTGTCAGTGCTCTAATAGGCCCAGCCCCTGCCCTAGCGCCCCACCCTTCCCGGCCCTGGCAGGTACTCCGTGGAGGGCTTCATTGACAAGAACAGAGACTTCCTCTTCCAGGACTTCAAGAGGTTGCTGTACAACAGGTGAGTGTAGTCAGTTGAGTATGTGGGTGCAGAGGCTAGGACCCTGACCTGGCAGGTGGACAGCCTGAGGTTCAAAGCTAAGGTGGGGGTGGGTAAAGCTGATCTCCCTAGAGGGTGGCTAGGCATGACACTTGTGTCTGCAGCATGGACCCCACCCTGCGGGCAATGTGGCCAGAAGGGCAGCAGGACATCACAGAGGTGACCAAGCGCCCCCTGACAGCTGGCACACTCTTCAAGAACTCCATGGTGGCTCTGGTGGAGAACCTGGCCTCTAAGGTACATCCCACTCCACCCCTACTCTTGCCCTTCTGGATTCTTTTCTCTGGGCCCTGAGTACCAAGTAGGGCACCTGACCACCTCTGCACATCATGAGGGCTGGTGGGGTAGGGTCTCAACCTGTCTGTATGAGTCACATCTGCTCCAGCTTGGGGACCCTGACCACTGTACAAGTTAGATGTGTGGGCTCAGGAGCTGGGCTGAGGCAGGATCAATCATTGAAGACTTTACCGAATTCGAACCCAGCCTTGCTCTCACCTCATTGTCTCTCAAGCAGGAAGGGGTCAGGGGGAGACCCTGCTGGGAGCAGGGCTTAGCCAAGCCAAGCTCCTGCCAAGAGCTGGGAACTCTTCTGGCAGCAGGTGTCAAAGGGACAGGAACCTGGCACTAGCTATCTTGGGGAGCTTTGGGCCCAAAGACAGCAGGGGGCCTGGGTCAAGGGGACATGGCAGGACAACAATAGAATCCAGAAACATCAGCCCCTCTCAGAAGGTGAAAGCAAGGAGAAAGATGAGGCCCACTTCTGCTCCCTGGGCTGGAGACTGGCTCTGGGCCCAGCCTCCTCGCTGGCCGCTGCTCTAGCACTTCTGGCTTCCAGGGCCCTGTTCTGCTGTAATTTCCCTTGTCCCTGACTCTCATCCTGGCCTAGGATCCTGGCTTGGGGCAGGATCCACAGGGCTGAGGCCCCCTCCAAGTCCCCTCTGTGCCCACAGGAACCCTTCTACGTCCGCTGTATTAAGCCCAATGAGGACAAGGTGGCAGGGAGGCTGGACGAGGACCACTGTCGCCATCAGGTCGCATATCTGGGCCTGTTGGAGAATGTGAGGGTTCGCAGGGCTGGCTTTGCTTCCCGCCAGCCCTATTCTCGGTTCCTGCTCAGGTACTGGCACCAATGCCCATGATTCTGTGGGCTGGAGTCCCTGGGTGGAACCCAAGGAGTAGGAGCAGAGGGTTCCTAAACAGTGCTTCACAAAATATCAACACAAGCAATGCTGGCATGCAGCTGGGCTCAGAACACTGCAGTGTCAGTGAGGATGTGTAGGAGGACACTGTGTGGGGAGACACACATGAACACAGGTGTCACAGGTGCTCCAGGGACATACCTGGAGGATTTCAGCCCCAGGACTCTCAGCACCAGCTCCATCTCCCAAGGGTGGGGTGGGCAGAGCAGGCTCTTGCTCCCTCCCCTTGACCTCATCCTCACTGCCCTATGCTGTGGTGACAGGTACAAGATGACCTGTGAGTACACATGGCCCAACCACCTGCTGGGCTCCGACAAGGCAGCTGTGAGTGCTCTCCTGGAGCAGCATGGGCTGCAGGGGGATGTGGCCTTTGGCCATAGCAAACTGTTCATCCGTTCACCACGGACGCTGGTCACACTGGAGCAGAGCAGAGCCCGTCTCATCCCCATCATTGTGCTGCTGTTACAGAAGGTGCGGGGGGTGGGGACACACCACAGAGGAGATGCAAGTGCTCTGGGGACCACAAGTGCACTTACAAGTTCCACAGGAGTCTCTGCTTGATGGAAACAGGCCAGGATTGACACTGACTTGAGCAAAAAGTACAGACACAGTTGAGGTACAATAGTCCTGTGGCTGCCAGCTTCAGGAGCAACAGCATCTAGTGCTCAAAACAGGGTTTTCAGGTCTCCTTCCCTCACACCCTCTCCTCCTTCCTTCTTTCTTCATTCCCTCTTTCCCTCCTTCTTTCCTTTGAACTACTTATTAGGAAAGAAAAATCTATCTAGGATGGTGTTGGTTGCCCAGCTTTCACCATGTCACCTCGTGGATGGCATGATTTTATGTAGAGGCTAACACCTTTATCGCAACAAGTCATTGCAGCAATAATCATTTTAGTGTGTATTTCCAAGGGATAAGGATTCTTTCCTTTCTCCCCATAACTTTAATTTTGGAACAATTCAAGCCTATAGAAAAGTTAAAGAACTAGTACTGTGAGTATAAGCTCTTCACCTGGCTTGCTGCAAGGGTGCTCCCTCCATCCCGCCCTCCCTCTATTTCTGTTTCTTTGCTGGTGTTCTCTCTTTCCCCCCCCTCTCATCTCTCTATCTCCCTCTCTCTGTCTCTCTCCGTACACACACATTTGTATATGTATCTATTTATATTTTCTCCTGAACTATATAAAGTCATGACACCTCTAAATACTTCAGCAGGTATATTCCAAGAACAAGGACATTCTCCTTTGTAACCATGGTAACATTAGCACATTCAAGAAACTTAACACTGATAAAATAATAACCTACATATCTGAATACCATATTTTGTCATTTATATTGCACACCTTTTGCCCAAATTTTTGAGGAAAAAATAAGGATGTGAATTATACACAGATAGTACTAATTCTGTATCTATATCAATGTTTTAAATTTTCATTTATGCTTATGCATTAAAAATGTAATTCTAGAAAGCAATAACAATACTGATGTGCAAAAAGTACCCTAGAATATGGTAATTGGTTTTGTTGAATTTACCACAAACTTGCAACGAAAGCATTTTTGGACAAGGAATAGCAACGTATTTCTCTTCATATTCTTCAGACAGGGGCTAGCAATCTAGCTGATATTTTTACAAAATTCCTTTATAATACAAAAACAAGTACCTAAATATAGACAAATAAAAATTTGAATTAAAAAATTAAAACAAAATTTCTTCTCGAAAAAATGTGGGTGCGCATTATACATGGCAAAAAATGGTATCTAATGTGTAGCCCATATTCAAATGTCTTCAGCAGTCCAATTATTACCCATCACATCTTCTAACATCTAAAATCTAATCAGCGACCACACCCTGCGTTTGTTGTTATTAATACCTCTGTCATTTCCTCTAAGACACAGGGGTTGTATAGCACCACTGTCCTGTTTGGAAACCTCAAATTGTTTATGGTTTTCAATTCCCAGTCTGTACTCAGATTTCCCCAGTTGTCTCCTGATGGTACTACTGTACTCAGGGTCCATACACTGTGATCCATTGCTGTATTGCTGAAGTCTGTTTAAATCTGTGGATCCTTGAACTGCTTTCTTGCTTTCTTTTCTTTTTTTTTTTTTTTTTTTTTTTAGACAAAGTCTCAAGCTGTTGCCCTGGGTAGAGTGCTGTAGGATTATAGCTCACAGCAACCTCCAACTTGGGCTCAAGTGATCCTCTTGCCTCAGTTTTTTTTTTTTTTTTTTTTTTTTTTCTATTTTTAGTAGAGATGGGGTCTCAATTTTGCTCACGCTGGTCTCGAACTTGTGAGCTCAAGCAATCCACCCACCTTGGCCTCCCACAGTGCTAGGATTAGAGGCATGAGCAACTGCACCCGGCCAGCCCTGAGCTGCTTTCCCTGCAGGGTTTCCAGCCTGGGTTTTGATGGTCCCATTCTTGGGGTAGCTCTCTGTCTTGGGATATCCTGGGAGTTGGAGGCTAAGTCTATACCAGGTCAGATTCCAGGTGAACTCATCAGCAGTTGCTCTTCTAAGCAGGAAGAAACCCCCTGCATCTGTCCTCATCTCTCTTCTCATGTGGGCTTTCTCCCTGGGGGGAATTGGGGGTCCCCGTCAGTGCCAGTTCCCAGCTTTAAAAGCCTGGAACAGGCAAGCAACTCCTTTCTGAGAATCTACAGAGCCTTGAGTAGGGCTCCCCTAGTGTAGCTGGCCACATGCCCAACCAGGAATCAACCACCAGCCAGACGGACTTGGCTCCTAGAGCCAGGGGTTGGGCCAGTCTCCTTGGAGACATGCCAGGGGCTACTCCATGAAGGCTTAGGATCAGGATTGGGTTAGGAGACTGGGGCCTGGCTGGGCTTGACTGTGTATCCCGTTGCTCCCGGCCCAACCAGGCTTGGCGGGGCACCTTGGCAAGGTGGCGCTGCAGGCGGCTAAGAGCTGTGTATACCATCATGCGCTGGTTCCGGAGGCACAAGGTGCGTGCTCACTTGGCTGAGCTGCAGCGGAGATTCCATGCTGCGCGGCAGCCCCCACTCTATGGCCGTGACCTTGTGTGGCCACCACCACCTACTGTGCTACAGCCTTTCCAGGACACCTGCCAAGTGCTCTTCTGCAGGTATTCCCCTAGCCGGCCACACTTTCCGGTGCATCCACTGCACACCTCACTGGTCATCTGGCCCCATAGTGCCCAGCTAGGAGATACAGCAGCCCCCTTGATAGGTGGGAAGACTGTGCCACATTAGCTGACTGTCTTAAAGTTGGTAGCAAAGCCATCCTGAGAACTGTGCTGGGCATTTGAGGTCTAGAGCCCCAGCCTGCAGGGATAGGGTGGCTGTTCGGGGCTGGGAAGAGGAGGGACTCTGCATCTGAGCAGGGCCTTGAGGGCTGAGTAGAAGTTCTCCAAAAGAAAGGCAGAGAATAAATGGTATGCTCAGAACAGGAGGGTGTTGGGCAGCTGCAGATCTCAGAGCCACTTTCCAGGGACAAGCATTAACCTCAAGGGACTAAGACCAGAGAGGCCAGTAGAAGTTGGGACATGAAGGGCAGCCAGGCTGAGGGCCCAGCCTTCTCCTGTAGGGAAGGGGTGATGGGAAGGCATTAACCATAGTGCAGCTTCCATCTGACGACTCACCCTCTACAGGTGGCGGGCCCGGCAGCTGGTGAAGAATATTCCTCCTTCAGACATGGCCCAGATTAAGGCCAAGGTGGCTGCCATGGGGGCCCTACAGGGGCTGCGACAGGACTGGGGCTGTCGACGGGCCTGGAACCGAGACTACTTGTCTTCTGTGAGTGCCAGGTGGGCCCAGGGCTGCTGGGGGGATGTGGACACCCATGAGGGCTCCAGGCTGCCACCGTGCCCAGGCACCCTCAGACTTCCTCTCTCAGGTCTAAGGTGTAACTGTCCTTTTGACTCTCCCTCAGTCCTCACTCGTCTCCCTAAGGGTTCATGCCTGAGGTTTGAGGGTTTTCTTCTGGCCTCACCTGCCTGGGTTTTACTGGCCCGCCCTCCACCTCTCCACCCCACCTTGAAATCTCAGGTACAGCCTCCCCAACATGTTCCCAAGTACAGCCTCCCTCCCATGTTCTCGGGTACGGCTGCCCCACCATGTCCTTGGGTACACCTATACCCCATGTTCTCACGTACGGCCATCCCCCTATGTTCTTGGGTACACCTGCTGTCCCATGTTCTTGGGTAAGGCCACTCCCTGCCACATTCCCAGGTATGCCATTCCCCTCCATGTTCTCAGGTGCAACTGCCAATCCATGTTCTCAGGTATAGCTGTCTTCCCCTAAGGGTTCTCAGGTCAGCTCCCCCGCCAGCCATTCTCCAACTTTAGCAGTAAGCCTCTTCTATCTGGAGGAGCCACCTGGTCCTGGTCTTCTGAAGTGGCTCTCTCCAGAGCTCCACAAAATCCAAGCATGTGTTTGAGGAGCAGCAGCCTTTGGGGGATGTGTGCAGAGCACAGGAAGGGTGGGCTCAGTCACAGTCTAGAATGTCAAAGCGGGCAGGCTCTGGGCCCTTGGCCTTCATGGACCCAGCACTGGCAAACCAATGCACACGCCTGTGATTTAGTTTCTGAAGTGAAGGACAGCCATACTCATTCTCAGAGAGCTACCATCAGTCCAGTCTGGTCCCAAGACTCCATCCCAAGCAGCCCCCACCCCTCCATCTATCCTCAGGCTGCAGACAATCCTACAGCATCGAGTCTGTTTGCTCAGCAACTAAAGAAGCTTCGGGAGAAGGATGGCTTTGGGACTGTGCTCTTTTCTAGCCATGTCCGCAAGGTTAGAGGCTGGTAAAGGTGAACTTGGGGCATATGAGGGTGCCACTCAGGAGAGACTATAGGAAGCCCCACCCAGGAGGAATAGGGCAGGGGGATGTGGGAGGGATGGCAGGGGCCTGTGGCCCAGGTGGGTGACAGGAGGGCAGCACTGACCTGAGCCAAGCCCCTCTCCCACAGGTGAACCGCTTCCACAAGCGCCGGGACCGGGCCCTCCTGCTCACCGATCGGCACCTCTACAAGCTGGAGCCCAGCCGGCAGTACCGGGTGATGCGGGCTGTGCCCCTCGACAAGGTGAGTGCCATGGGTAGGAGGCCATGTGCGCAGCATCTTTGAGGGATGCTAACAGGCTGAGGGAGCCCTGCCTTAGCCTCCTCCTGTCCTGTCTGCCTATAAGGGTCTGGAGCACCCCAAAATTCAGCCCATGGCAGTACCCATGGCAGAAAACCCTGTGGTGGCTTCCCATTGCCCACAGGATAAAGGCTCTGGCCCTTCAGGCCCTGCTGCACAGCTATCTTGCACTACACTCTCACATCCCAGCCGAGGCAAACAGCCTCTCTCCCCACCTGTGTCCATCTTGGGAGGGTCTCCCACGTATTCAGTGCCTCCTGCAGGATCTCATCCTGCCTCTCTTCTGCCTGCTGCTGGCTCTTAGGCCCATGTGTTCCCTTGCATGGCAGTGCTGTGTTCCCACAAATTCCCTTTCCTGCAGGACAGGGAGCAGCCTGGGGCAGGGATCCAGGCTGGATCCCCTCTGGGTCTCTCACAGTGTCAGGGATCCTGTGACTGCCAGAGTAGAAGGGGCTGTTAGTGTCTGATACACAGCTGAGAGCCAGTGTAGCTGTTTACATGTAATTAAAGTGAAATAACACGAAAAACTCAGGCCAGAGACATTGGCTCACATCGGTAATCCTAGCAATTTGGGAGGTCAAGGCAGGAGTTTCCCTTGAGGCCAGGAGTTCTAAACCAGCCTGGGCAATAGCAAGACCCCATCTCTACAAAACATAAATAAATTAAAAAATTAGCCAGGTGTAGTGGCCCACACCTATAGTTACAGCTACTAGGGAGGCTGAGGCTTGAGCCCGGGAGTTAAAGGTTTCAGTGAGCTATGACGACAGCACTGCACTCTAGCCTGAGCAACAGAGCAAGACCTGCCTCAGAACAAAAAAAAATCACCTAAAAACTCAGTCACAGGTGTTCAATGGCTACCCTGTTGGACAGCAAGCATCTAGAACCATTCATCATGGCAGGAAGTCCTATTGTATGGCTCCCTGCTCAACCTTCCCCTTTGACAGCAGGGTCCAGAAAGAGAAGGGAAGGGGCAGAAGGACCCTGGACTGTGCCCTTGGAGGGGCTCCAGGGAGGGGCTCCCCGGTGGGGTTGGGGAGATAGGATCCCAGGGAAGGGGCAAGTCCAGCGCCCCTTGACCCCAGCTCCCTATTCAGGTGACGGGGCTGAGCGTGACCAGCGGGCAGGACCAGCTGGTGGTGCTACATGCCCGGGGCCAGGACGACCTGGTGGTGTGCCTGCACCGCTCCAGGCCACCGCTGGACAACCGCGTTGGGGAGCTGGTGGGCGTGCTGGCCGCGCACTGCCAGGGGTGAGTCGGGCCGGGTGCCCCCGGGCCCGGGCTGCAGGCGTGGGAGAAAGCCGACACCACCTTGACCTCACCCTGCTGCAGGGAGGGCCGCCCCCTGGAGGTGCGCGTCTCCGAGTGCATCCCCCTCAGCCAGCGTGGGGCCCGGCGCCTAGTCTCGGTGGAGCCCAGGCCGGAGCAGCCAGAGCCTGACTTTCGCTGCGCCCGCGGCACCTTCACCCTCCTGTGGCCAAGCCGCTGAACCAGCCTTGCTCCAAGTCCTCGCACCTGGCTGGGCTGCCCAGAAGGCGGCGGCCTGGTCACCAGCTCTAAACGGGCACAATAAAGATGCTGAGTCTGCATAGCGTGGCAGGTTTCTGGGGTGGAAAAGCTGTGTCCCTCCCATCCCACGCCGAGGGGGCATCTGCTGCCCCTGCCTGGGCCATGGTCTCCTGCTCACCCCTATGGGGTTACCCCAACCTGGGGCCCAGTCTGGAGTGAGGTGGCAAGACCTGGTCCTCAGGCACACAGCCTAGGGACAGAAGCTGTGGTTTGGGAGGAAGCCTTCTCCCCGGAAATCAGTGCTTTTTATGCCTGACCCTCTCCAGCCCTCCTCCCCGGGCTGCTGTCTTAGGGTCACCTTCCGGCAGGCTGGGTGAGCAGGGACACAGAGCAGCCCTGAGGACTGTCACAGGGTGAGCTGCTGGGAGCCAGAGCCCAGGGCTGGCACTGTTGCTACTGCATGTAGGTATCTGAGAGCAACCAGAGACCTGCTGAACAGCCCAAACGTCTCAGCACCAAGGAACGCGGCATGTCCCTAGGAAGATACTCAAAAGGAGGCCAGGGCAGACACACACCTCACTCCGCAGGCTGTCTAAGCCCTTCTCCAACCCCCCTCCCAGCCCCTCATTCCCTCCCCTCTTTCATCCAGTGGAGTCCCCTTTGCTCTCACAGCTCTCACAGCTCCCCATTCCTTCTTATTATGGGGCACCCTAATTCAGAGGGCATCTCCCTTAGTTTGCCACTTGGTGTGGGGCATCTGCCACTGTGGCTCTTGTGTGACACTCAAAGGCTCAGGACTGTCCAGCATTTTCTACTAAGAAGCTTCTACTTACTGAGGCTTCCCTGTCAAATGGCCAGGCACAGGCAGGTGCTGAAGGTTGGGGTCACCTCCCACATGCAGGTCGGTTCTGGTTGCTCCTGCCGTGGGGAGAGCAGTTATCTCTAGGTTGAGTGTGGAACCTAGAGATACCTTCCAGAACCTGGAAGCCTCTGCAGAGCCACCTTTGTGCCTCTCCCTGGCAGGGCTGGCTTCAGGACAGCTGGGCAGCTCCCTCACGCAGCAGTGACAGTCCCTTTCAATCGCAAAATCCTAAACAGCACATAGTGTGTCCCTGCTCTTTGTGCATTAGCTTGTCAGACAGCCCCGCATCACCACCCACTTCCTCCAAATCCTCCTCCTCCTTCCCTGGGCTGGGGTGGAGAGACAGACTACCTTTGTAAAAGCTCCCCTAAATCTTTTGGAAGCTGCACCACCACAAGACTGAGGGAAGAGGCTTAGTGAGCAAGTGACAACTTCAGGGAAACCCAGAATGGGAGATATATCCAGGGTCGAGCCTGCCTGGGGCCACTCCTTGCCCAGGCCTGGGCCTCAAGGGACAAAGGTCACAACTGTTCCTGGGGTCCTCATGTCCAGCCCAAGGTGTGAGGGCAACATGCTAGCCACCGGGAGGTGATAGAAGCTGGTCTTTAAGCCTTCATCAGGCAATTCACACACATCACTATCACTTTGACAGAACCTACACAGTTCTATCTCTGACCTGTGCCTTTGAGGTTGGAGTTACCAGCAGCACCCCAGTTACTGGAGAAAAAAACAGATTCCATGACTCACCTGAGGCACTGAGGGGGTGCCAGGACTCACAGTGCCTGTGGCTCCAGGTGCAGGCATACTCTGTCACATTAATACCGTCGTTTTGCTGATGGGAGTGATGCCTGAGCATTGGCATTCGGGCATTGGCTCCTATTGGGCAAAGCCTGCAGCTCCTACCACTTGGCCCAGCCCAGCCCCATTTCCTATTAGTAGAAGGAGTTTGCTAAAACCTCCCCTCAAGGTGTACACAGAGGCTATCCTCATTCTGGGATGTGGGTAGAGGGATTCCATAGATAAGCTTGAGGGAAGTTTCCCTGACTGCCGTGCCTGGTCCCCCAGCAGCCCTGGAAGGGTGAATGGCCATCTCCATTTTGCAGACATGGAAACAGAACCCATAAAAGTTCTGTTTTCTTTTTCTTTTTAAAAATTTAATGTTAAATTTGTGTCCTCTCAAAAAATGCTTGGATTTCGTTCTTTTAATTATCTTTGCATATATTCCTGCCACTTCTTTATTGATGTGTAATTCACACACCATAAAATTCACCATTTTACTGAAAATGTGCAATTCAGTAATTTTTGGTATATTCATAAGGTTGTACAACAAGCCAACACCATTTTCTAATTTTAGAAAGTTTTCCTCACCCTACACAGGAACCCATACTCCTCAGTAGTCACCCCCGATTATCTACTCCTCCCCTCCAGCCTCGGGAGCCACAAATCTACTTTCTGTCTCTATGGATATGCCTATTCTGGACATTTCACATAAATGGAGTCATACAATAGATGGCCTCATCTGTCTGGACTCTTTCACTGAGCCTGATGTCTTCAAGGTTCAACCATATTGTGGCATATATCAGTGCTACACTCTTTTATATACAAAAGATATTTTGCTATGTGGATATACCACATTTTGTTTACCCACTCATCATCTGATGGACATTTGGGTTGGTTATTATGAATAATGGCTCTAGGAACATTTGAGTACAAATTTTACTATTTAATTTACTATTAAAATGGGAACACATTTTAATCTCTTGGTATGTATCTAGGAGTGGAATCTCTGGGTTGAATGCTAACTCTGTGTTTAACTTTCTGAGGAACCACCAGGTGTTTTTCCAAAGTGGCTACACTATTTTACATTCCCACCAGCAATGTATACAGTTACAACTTCTCCATGTCCTTGCCAACATTTGTTATTTTCTGGGGTTTTGGTGTTTATTTTTCCTTTTTTTTTTTTTTAGACACAGTCTCATTATGTTGCCCTTGGTAGAGTACCATGGTGTCACAGCTCACAGCAACCTCAAACTCTTGGGCTTGAGTGATTCTTTTGCCTCAGCCTCCCAAGTAGCTGGGACTACAGGTACCCACCACGATGCCTGGCTTTTTTTTTTTTTGAGACAGAGTCTTACTTTATCGCCCTCAGTAGAGTGCTATGGCATCACAGCTCACAGCAACCTCCAACTCCTGGGCCTAGGTGATTCTCTTGCCTCAGCCTCTTGAGTAGCTGGGACTATAGGCACCTGCCACAACATCCAGTTCTGACTATTTTTTTTGTTGCAGTTGTTTTAACTAGCTCGGGCTGGGTTCGAACCCTCCACCCTCGGTGTATGTGGCTGGCGCCATAACCACTGTGCTATGGACACTGAGCCTCTTTTTTTTTTAAAGTACCCATCCTAGAGGGTGCAAAATGGTATCTCATTGAAGTTTTGAGGTACATTTCCCTGATGACAAATGGTGTTGGACAACTTTTCATGTGCTTATTGGCCATTCATGTATCTTCTTTAGAAGAATGGTTGTTCAAACTTTTCGCCCATTTTTAAAACAGGTTGTCATTTTATTCTTGAGTCGTAAGAGTTCTTTATATAATCTTTATATAATCTTCTGTGTAATCTGCTAGTATTTTTTAAATGTTGACCTAAAAGGAAGAGGCTGAAGCACAAAATAGGATTTAAAGAGTTCACATGTGCCAAAGTGAGAAAAGTCACCTGGAAGACTCAGGCTCAGAGAACCTTAGGTATGAGCTCTATTCAGACTGTTTTACCAGCAGGGTTGTTTTTGTTTGTTTGTTTGTTTGGTTGGTTTTTATTATTGTTGTTTTACTTTTTCTTTTGTTTTGAGACAGAGTCTTGCTCTGTCAACTGGGCTAGAGTGCCCTGGCGTCAGCCTAGCTCACAACAGCCTCTATCTTCTGGCTCAAGCTATTCTCCTGCCTCAGCCTCCTCAGTAGCTGGGACTATAGGCACCCACCTCCAGGCCTTTCTAGTTTTTCTATTTTTTTTAGTAGAAACTGGGTCTCACTCTTGCTTAGGCTGGTCTCAAACTTTGGGGGTTTTTTGTTTTTGTTTTTGTTTTTTGAAGTTTTTGGCCGGGGCTGGGTTTGAACCCGCCACCTCCGGCATATGGGGGCTGGCACCCTGTTCCTTTGAGCCACAGGCACTGCCCTTGGTCTCAAACTTTTGACCTTGAGAGATCCTCCTGCCTCACCCTCCCACAGTGCTAGATTACAGGTGTGATCCAGCACACCTGGCCTAGTAACGTTTTAATTTTTGTTAAAAAGTTTATAGAAATATTTAGCGAGTTTGCTCAAATAGAGGAAATTCAAGTGATATAGAATTAAAAAAAAAACATTAGAAATCTGTGCCTGTGGCTCAAGGAGTAGGGTGCCGGCTCCATATACCAGAGGTGGTGGGTTCAAACCCGGCCCCAGCCAAAAACTGCAAAAAAAAAAATAAATAAAAAAATAAAATAAAATAAAATAAAATAGCCAGCTCTATGGACATTTCCAGTTACACATTTATATGAATACACATTTGCCTTTTCTTTCCTTAGGGATAATACGTACACACATGGCATGATTTTACCAGCAGGTTTTTAAAGGCCAAAAGGGGGCATGGGCTGATACAAAGTTGTTTGTCGTGAATTCTCAACTGTTTGTAGAAATAACATTAGCTAGTGATTGGCTATATGTTAAGCTATAGGCTATCAGTTACAGTGTTGGGTGCAGCACGATTAAGTTAATTTATAGCTGCCTATAGTGATAGTGAGCAATTCCAAAGGATGAATACATAGCTCGGGGGGCAAGCAGGGTGTGTTTGCTGTCTATTTTCATGTCTCTTTGGCCCAATGATGTTAAAAGATTTGCATTCCTCAGCTAAAAGTTCTCTTCTCACAAGTAAAAAGGTAAGACTAGTTTTTACATCACATGTAGAGCAAAATCAGAGTCCTAGTAAATATTGGAGAATATTGGAGTAAATATCAAATGTGTGTCTGAAGCACTAGGATAAGATCCACTTCTCAACACTAAGCCAACACTCTGAGCTCAGGTAAAAGTCTAACCTGTTGGCTTGTGAGATGGTGGTTCTGCCAACCAACCAGCAGGAAGGGAGGTTGACTTATGCAAGCACCATTTATTTCAGACAAGGTGTGTGAATTGAGACAATTTATGGGCCACAGGCCATTCTCTGGTGAACGGTCACCAGGGTTCTCCTTCTTCCAAACCAGGGAGCAGCTCATTCTAGTCTCCTTTGCTAAGACTCCCTTCCTGCTTATCAACGTGAGGGCAGACAGGTAAGTGCTGAACCTGACAGTGGGTGGGGCCCATGTGTATGTGGGCGCAGAAAAACTCTCCATCCTCTCTAAAAACCACTCCTGAGCCTCAGAAGGGACAGAGCTTTGCCCATACTGGGAAGGGTGCTCAGCCCCCTCCCTTACAATATGCAGTGGTGTCTTCTGTAAGCTCCCTATGGTCAAAAGTGATGCTCAGCCCCAGGGGCTCATGAAGAATAGATGGAACGGTGGCCTCTGGCCTGCTGTCACTCTACTGTGGGCCTGTGAACCACTGGAGCCAGAGGCCACCACAAGCATGGGGCCATAATGTCCCTGACAGGAGCCCAGGCCTAGCCTTGGTGAGTGAGACAGATGTAGGGACAATGCAGAAAGGCCCTGGAAAGGGTGGGTGGGCCAGGGAGTCAAAAAAAAAATGTGCCGCAGGATCCACGTTCTCTGTCTCCTACAGAAAAAGATGAAACATAAAGTTGAGAATGCTTATAACTGGCTGATGGGGTTTGAGGCAGTTTCTATCCTATTTTTGCTGGTGTTTTCCTATTTTCCCCTGAATTCCGACATTACCAAGTAGTGCCAGCCCGTGGAGGCAGGGCACAGAGCAGCTGTAGGCAGGGGATTATCTGTGCTCCTAGGGTCCCCCCTGGTCCTACACCTTCAGCAGGAGTGCAGCATTTCATCCCGTGCAGTCAGCTCCGGTCCTGAAAAGGCCTCCCAGGACCCTGATAAACAGCAGGTTGGAGGAAGCAGCTTCCTGTTGACCCCCACCAGCCCCTCTACCCATCTGTGAGTTGGCAGACAGTACTCTCCCAGGATGGATTTGGAAATTTGACCTGGGTATGGTCAATGTACATGTAGTGGGTGGGAATCAGTCTCATCTGTAGCCTAGGGGGGCCTCCACCTCCAGCACCTGGCGGGGCAGTCCTAGGTTGTGAGCTCACACACCACAGGACCTGAGAAAGGTCCTGAGATTCCAGATCTACACAGTCCACCTCGGAAAACACCTCACTGGAACCAAGCTGAATTCTTGCTTTTACTTTTGACTGAGAGGAAAAAAAAATCTGTACAGGCTACAAAAGGTCAGAATATTCTAGAAACCAAATCCGAATAAGCACGGCCATCTGTTCAGTTTAAATCTTCAATGAGCTAAGCAAACAGGAGAGAATAATCCTGCAGATGGAGACACCGCACACACCTCGAGGTCCATACCGTAGCAGAGTGGGGTTGACTTCTCCAGCTCCACTCCCCATCCGGTGGGGGGGACCTATGGCCTCAAGGAAATTTGTGCCCATTTGACTGAATCCAAATTTTACATAAATCCTTTTATTAAAATGGATTCAGCAGAGACAGATGAAGCTTTTCTTGCCTCCGTTTGTGCTTCAGAAAGAATGATCTTGAAATCAGACAGCCACAGGTTCCCCACCCCTGCCAGAGCAGAAACCTCACAACCTCCTAGCCCTTCCTAAGCTATAAGCCATGCTGAGTGCTCCTCCCCAAGCAGGGCTGCGCCCACCACACCACCCTGACCCCGGCCTGAGCAGAGGGAGACAGGGCAGAGAGGAAGTGGCCACAGTTGCCACAGGACAGGCGGGGCATGGAGGTGAGAGCACGGGACCAGTGAGCAGCCTTTGGCTGTGAAAGCCCCTTGGGGATGAGGCTGGTGACAAGCAGCATGAGTGGATGAGACAGGAGCGAGTGTGGAATGAGTGAGAGGCTGGGCACTAAGGCTTGGGAAGGCCAGGTCAGTCTAGGTAATCATGACCACCAGACTATTCAGGACTTGTGTTGAAAAAAATTGCTTTAGGATAGGGATGACGTGGTTTAAATGTGCTCCCTCAAAAATTTAGGTGTTGCCAATGTGCTGGTAGTTAAGAGGTGGGGACTTGAAGAGGTGATGGGGCCAGGAGGTCACTTTCCTTGTTGATGGAATTAGGGGTCTTATGAAAAAGGCTTCAGGCAGCTTCGGGCTGGTTTGCTCCCTTGCCCTGCTGCCTTTGATGCTGCAGCAAGAAGGCCCTCACAAGACGCCAGTGTCTGGTCTTGGACTTAGAGATGAGGTCCAGATCTCTGAGGAATGAATTTCTTTCCTTTTTTTTTTTTTTGGCAGAGTCTCCCTCTGTCGCCCTTGGTAGAGTGCTGTGGCGTCACAGCTCACAGCAACCTCCAACTCTTGGGCTTAAGTGACTCTCTTGCCTCAGCCTCCTGAGTAGCTAGGACTACAGGCACCCACCACAACGCCCAACTATTTTTTTGTTGGAATTCTCATTGCTATCTTAGCTGGCCAGGGCCAGTTTCAAACCCGCCACCCTCGGCATATGGGGCCGACGCCCTACCCACTGAGTCACAGGTGCCGCCCCTAATTTCTTTTTTTATAAATTACCTAGTCTGCAATATTCTTTTTTTGTAATTTATATACACAGTTGCACATATTATGTGGGTATACGTAATATTTTGATACATGCATACAATGTATAATGATCAAGAATCAGGGTAACTGAGATGTTCATAACCTCACACCTTTGTCTTTTCTTTGTGTTGGGAAATCTGTTCACAGCTCAGTTCATAGCACAAATGAACTGAGGCAGGAAGGCTTCATAAATCTTGAAAGGAGTAGTTAAGAGATAAGAATTTGTCACCATGGACTGGGCACGGTGGCTCACACTTATAATTTCATCATTCTGGGGAGGCCGAGGCAGGTGGATCACCTGAGCTCACGGGTTCAAGAACAGCCTGAGCAAGAGTGAGACCCCCATCTCTAAAAATACCCAGGCATTGTGGCGGGCACCTGTAGTCCCAGCTACTTGGGAGGCTGAGGCAAAAGAATTGCTTGAGCCCAAGAATTTGAGGTTGCTGCGAGTTATGACGCCATGGTACTCTACTGAGAGTAACAAAGTGAGACTCAGTCTCAAAAAAAAAAAAAGGCTGGGCATGCTGGTTCACACCTGTAATCTTAACACTCTGGGAGGCCAAGATTCTTGGCAGGCAGATGAGGGGAACAGCTTCCCAGTGGGAAAGGGATGGATCCCAGTGTGCCCTGATGGAGCCTTCGGCTGGGGGAAGTGGATGGAGCACCTCACTAGAAGGGGCCTCCTGTGTGGCTTGTGGCATGCTGGCCTCCTGCGCTGCTGATGATAGCTAAGGGGTTGGTTTTCTGGGCAGATTGCTGTAGGTTGTTCTTCTTGGTGTTGGAATCCTGGTTTTATTATACAAATGCTCTATTGTCCATTTGTACATTCAGTCTCTCACTGGCTTCACCTCCACAGGGGAGTCCTTCCCTAAGCATGGAGGTGACATCTGAACACGAACATTCCAGAAGGAGCAGTGGTCACATGGAACAACCCTACAATGACACTTCTTGGTCCTCATAGTGGGTCTCATGAATGACAGGCATGACTATTCCAATCACTAGAAAAAGTATGACTCCACAGATGGCAATCCAGTATATTAATAAATTGCTGATTTGAATTAAACATTGGTCTGTTAGATTTGGGTCAGTATGAGTCAGTTGCCCAAAGTCTGGCCAACTCTGCATACTCTTTGGATTAGGTTCTAACAAAGACAAGAATCAGACCAGGATCTGGTCACTAATCTTAATCAGGAAGAAAGGGCTTTCCTGAAAAGGGCACCTTGCTCTCTGAAGACTAGCACACGATTTCTCCTTAGAATTTCAACATTTATAGCAAATTAGAGGAAAACATACCTGTCAGATGACATAGTTCTAATTGGATTAGATGGTAGAGTATAAACAGTGACAGATTTTGAGTTGGATTATTTACTCAAATTAGAGTTTGGTTTCCTGCTGGAGTTAGTATTAGGTTTCAAGATAAATTTAGTGCTAGAGTTGGCACCGGGCTTAGGGTTATTAAAGTGTGTGGGTTAGGGATAGAGTTGTTTTTAGTTATAGAGTGAGGTAAGGATTAAGATTAGAGTTAGAGCTTACATAGGAGCCTTGCTAGTTAATGATTGTTTGGGGCTGAAATTGGATTTCATTAATTGAGTGTTTGTTTAATGTTAGCATTAATATCGGGATTAAGATTAGTGGTAGACAAACCTATAGTGGTCAAAACAGCGTGGTACTGGCACAAAAATAGAGACATAGACACTTGGAATTGAACAGAAAACCAGGAAATGATCTCTAGCATTTCTTTCTCATTCTTTTTTAGAATTCTTATCATTTTGGTTACACAACCCACCTATTCTTATGATTGTCTACTTCACACCTCCTAGCTTAGTAATATAATTATTTTAAATTCATGGTCTAATTTCACCATCCCTGCCATATCTGAGTCTGAGTCTGATGCTTGCTCTGTCTTGTCAGCTGGTGTTTTTCACCTTTCAACATGCTTTATCCTTTTTTCTTGATAGTTGGACACAATATACTGGGTAAAAAGAACTTTTGTAAATTGGCCTTTAATAACATGGTGCTGAGGTGTGTGGGGAAGAGAAACAGTCAATAGCCCTATGATTACGTGTTATTATGTTAGTGAGCTTATGCCTCTCAACTGGGAACTTTGTAAGTGCTTCTCAGTTTTAACTCTCCTTACATAAAAAAAAGGATTATGGGGGGGCTGGAAAGCAGCTAATGACACATTGCTCAGAATGTATCCCCATCATTAAGTGTACGATAATTTCAAGTTTATAAATTAGGCACAGTAAGAGATTAACAATATGAGGTCTGACAATTTCATGAACTCATTGTAGAAAAAGTGTTATACACCTCATCACTGAATAGCACTGTGGTCTCCTTTAAAAAGGGCTCCCCTTGGTCATCTGGTGACCATAGTGAAATTCAGCAATGAGGTATGCAGCACTTTTTCTAGGATGAGTTCATAAACTTAATTATCTAACCACATACACATTTATGCAGGAGAATCCTGAAAAAGAATAAAGTCTAAATATACCACTCCTGACATTCCAAGTAAAAGGTATGCTTCTAGTGCTAGAGAACCAGATTGGTAGAGTAGCAGAACAGAGTCCATAAGAGACCAAAATATATTTAGGAACTTAATATAATAACAAAAGTAACATTCTGAATGACTTGGTAAAGTCAGAATTATTCCTTAGATGTTATTTGCCTAGCAGACTAATTATTTGAGTAAAAGATTAAATCTTCAAATCATAACTTATTCCAAGCAAATTTCATTATACACCAGGATATTAATATTAAAAATTTATAAAGATGCTAAGATGAAAGATAAGTAAATATTTAATAACTTTTAGACTCTCAAATCATATCTTTTCTAAAATAACTTCCACATAGTTTTAATATTGAAATATTAATAAATAAAACAGAAAACATACTAAGAGACAACATAAGTAAATATTCTGATGTTTTACAGCAGAAGGCCTTTTAAGGATAACATCAAACCCACACAACACAAATTGATTTATAGGTTTAATAAAGTCTTTTGAAACTTCCTTACAGCAAAAAGTAAAAATTATGAGAAATACTTCAGAAATATAACAACAGATTAACAGTTGTTCTACGAAAGAAACTCTTACAAACTATTAGCAGAAAGATGAGGACAAGCTTAGGAAAACCAATAGGAATAAAAGGCAAGGTACACAAGAACTGTAAGTGACAACAGGCTTTCAAACGTGTTAAGTCTCACAATGATCAAACAAGCACAAATTTTAAAAAAAACTATTTCACTTATATTGGCAAATATTAAAAAAAATGATAACATCAATATTCAAGAAGGCATGGGAAAGTGGACATTCATGTACTGCTGTTTACAGCATGAACTGCTACGACCTTTCAGGAGCACAAATTTGAGGATATATGCCCCTTAACCAGGCAAGTCTACTTGTAAAAGCACATTCAAAGGAAATAATTAGTTGAGTGTGAAGAATGGGCGTAGGCTACATGCTGTGAGGCTGGTGGGTTCGAACTCAGCCCTGGCCAACTAAACAACAATGATGACTGTAACAACAACAACAACAAAATAGCTGGGCATTGTGGCAAGTGCCTCTAGTTCCAGCTAGTCGGGAGGCTGAGGCAAGAGAATCGCTTAAGCCCAAAAGTTTGAAGTTGCTGTGAGCTGTGATGCCACATCACTCTACCCAGGGCAACAGCTTGAGACTCTGTCTTCAAAAAACAAACAAACAAAAAGAATAGTCCTTGCAACCTTGTTTATAGGGGAAACAGCTATAGAATGGTGATTAAGAGCTTAGAGCTAAGGAGCCAGGCTGTCTAGATGCAGAAGACTGATTGTAACCTCTTACTAGCCTGTGACCTCGAGCAAGTTAAACTTTCTGTGCTTCAAGTTTCCTAATGTGTAGAGAACAGGACCTGCCTTGTAGGGACTTACGGGTGAAATGAGCAATTATATAAAAAGCATTTAGAACGTTGCCAGGAAATGAGTAAGAGTGTAATAAATATTACCTATTATTATTATTGCCAAGGAAGAAAGTCACAAAACACAATTTATAGAATGGCTTAAATAAATGATACTGATCAACAGATCAGAATGCTATGTTGTCGTAACAAATAATGATACAGAATTATAAGCATGGAAAAAAGGCATGATAGATGATATTAAGTTTTTAAATAAACATTACAAAGCAGTATTATTTTATTATCCCATCATTAATCAACCTGAGTATAAATACGTATGTATGTATCAGGGTATGCAGAGCAAAGAATTCAAAAGCCTAAAACCAAAATGCCGGCACTGATTGATCTGGGCAGTGGAAGTGCGGATGATTTTCATTCTCTTCTTTATACTGTGGAATTTTTTGGTCTGAATAAAAATTTTCTGACCATAAGCATATGCTAGTTTTATAATAAAATATAAATTTATATCCATTTAAAACAACATGGCACTGTAAAGATAATTATTACAGTTACAAGCAGCAGTGGGATTGATAACACAGAACTGAAGGCAATGAAGTAAACACTGAAGCCAGGCCTGGTGGCTCATGCCTGTCATTGAGGCCCTTTGGGAGGCCCAGGTGGGAGGACTGCTTGAAGCCAGGAGTTTGAGACCAGCCTAAGCAACACAATGACACCCCCCTATCTCTAAAAAAAGTTTGAAATTACCACTGGACAAAACTGGTACAGATTTAAGCAAAGGCTAAACTTTCTAATCACCTATTCTTCAATATTGTAAAACCATGTTCATGGAGGATGGCAATAATCAATACAATTATGGAAAAAATTAAGTGAATATTTTACATTTTATCCACAGATACATAATAGTTTATAAGATATATTAATATGAATAAGGCTAGGGCTTAGGCTTAACTTAAAACATTTCAGCTGTTTATACTTTTCAACCCAAATTACCAATTTCCAAAAGTAACTTCTGATCTGCAAACCAAATAAAGCTGCTTAGTAATAAGTAGCTATCAAACAACGGCCGTATTATAAGCTTATCTGGTTGGGCGTCCACAAATTTAGCTCATCTCATCTAACATTTATTGATGTCATCTAAACACTTAATTACACACATATAGATTATGCAGATACAAGTTATGAGTTAGTGATTTGATACCACTAACTTATCGTCTTATTTTTCTGCAAGATTTGAGGTCATCTTGAAGAAAACCATTTTGGTGCTATTGTTAAGAAAAAATGTAATATCCTGGATAGGAGCATATGTGGAAGAACTTATGATTCAAAATATAGAATTGATTAACCTCTAAGTTTTGGGAATATCGGTAATATCACTGCTTACCTTATTGATTAGCATCAAAACACTTGTTTCAAGGAATAGAATTTATGTATCCATTGACAAAGGTAAAGGAAGCAAAGATGTGAAGCCCAATTTGGCCAAAATGACTCACTCATCAGTAGCAATTAGTAAATTATTAGTGATTAAAGACATTGATGCTATTGAATCAGGAAGGCTAATGAAGAATGTGCAATGGGTTTTAATGCAAAGTGCCAAGAATGTTAACAAACAACAACAAAAAACCCCAAACCAAAAAAGTCTAAGCTTTAAAAAAATTAGGGAGTCTTTGGTCCCTTCATGAACATTGCTTAACAAGTAGATTTTTAAATTAATTCTAAACAGAAAATAAAAATATTTAGGTTTTCTAATATTACCGACCTTAGTGTTGACTACTTTTTTGTCAAAGGAAAGCTTCAAATTCAAAGGAGTCATATGAACATAATCATGTTGGGGAAATAACATTTATAGTAGAATTGCTGTTTATAAGTTCAGGAGGCAATTCGGTTCCAGAGTCAGTATGTTTAAAGAAAATCATGCATACCCGACAATAAACTTTAAAATTCTTCACCTTATCTTAAGAAAACAGATTTTCCGAATGTGTTGGAGCAATCTGCTGACTTTAGGTCCACAGTGCAGTGCCTCACAGCAGAGTCTCAGGGAAAAAGATGGAGGGCAAGAATGAAGATACTGGGGCACGATTTTGAGAGCAGGGGTCCAGGGCAGCACGGATGAGAAAAGAAGGCCTGCAGGGGTGTGAAATAATGCAAAGTGTGCACAGCTATGACACAAAGAACCACAAAGACACAAGGCGGTTTTCTTGACAGACGCTTTGTTTGGCAGTCTGGAATTCCCCAGAAAGGCTGCAAGAAGCCTTCCACAAGAGGGAGAAGGAAGGGTTACGGATCAATCTTATTTCCCCCTGACTTCTGCTACCCATTCGCCTGCAGGGCTTAACTGTTCTAGATCTCCAGGTTGCCTTTTCCAACCCCTCTTGGTAGCCTCTAGGGAATCAAGATCCTAATTTACAGTCCAAAAGTGAATCTGAGCAGGTAAGTGAATCTGGGCAGGTAGGTGGCTGACATGGCTGCAAGGCAGCAGCCAAGCAGAAGGGTCCAGCATTCCTAAAGCAGAACAAGGTCAAAGCCTGGTGGCCACAGACTGGTCTGGGCGGTGGGGAGAGCCCAGACAACCAAGGAGGCCAGAAGATGTGTCTCTTATACAAGTACGAAGTTGAAGACATTGGCTTGGGTTTAGAAATTTTATTGGACAAGAAATTTTTTATTTCATTAAATATTAAAAAGCATATCAATACTGTAAGAAGTTCATATAATATATAAGAGAAAAAGGAAAACTACAACAACTAAGGTAAGAGAAATGTCACGTTTCTGATCTCATGTATCTAAGGAGCGCTGTCCATTACGTGGTAAGATGTACAGTCTACACATTCTGATTTTCCTCAATGAAACTTTAAATGCATTCAATGAAATGTACATGAATTCCAACACTGCTCTGCTAATTGACTACTATGCACCAGGACTTTCGCTAGTGGTCTCACTTAAGTTTCAAAGGAAACACTGTGGGTCTTGTTTTATAGAAAACTTAACAGAAAAATAAACCCTGCAGGTCAAGCTTTCTCTTCCGTTGATACATGATCTTATCCAAAGCACTGAAAAGCCAGCACCCATTTTCATAACTACCAAAACTTGGGGAAAGCAATTTCTGATAATTTCAAAGAATAATAAAGTATTCAAGAAGATTTTTACCTATGTGAAAAATTGGGAATTTTGAATGTTTGAAAATATTGAGAATTCCCTTAGAAAAACTATATACAACATATATGGTTTACGGTTCAAAGTTTGCTAAATTTTTCTGAGAAAATATTTACTACTGTGTCACAGTATATTATAAAAATATTTTTTAAATTATAAAAATGTAGTGGACTCTGGGGTGCTGCCCAGACGTCCTCTTCATGCCGGAAGTAATCACTACCCACTCCACTCCTGCTGGGTGTTACCTGCTTATGGCTTGAAGCCAGGTCTCTCTGTGGGGAGAACACCACCTCCTTGGGCACAGCTTACCTCCAGGGACTGTTGGAAATGGGGCAAAGATATCAAATACTTTGACTCAATTAGGGATCTCTCTGAAAGTCCATCCCAAGTTCTAAGCTGCTCCGGGATGGAATGAAGCCTTTGCTATAACCGCACAGCAGTTCAACTTCCACATAATCCTTTTGCCCTCTACTCCTTACAGGTACAGGGGAGTACTTCCGAAGAGTACTACCCAATAAAACTCCTACTTGAAAACTCAGTCTCAAACTTAGTATCTTGGACAAACCAACCCATGACATGAAGTGATACAGTAATAATGAAAGTGATGTGACAAAGTGATACTGAGGAAAAAAGGTAGAGTTTTAGATGTAGTTATTAAGTGAAAAAGAAACTAAAAGAAAGTATTCAAGAAGGAAAAATAAAAAAGCTAAGGATCTGATAGGAGAATGGGCAAAAGACACAGACAAATATATGAAGAGAAAGAAAGACAAATAGCCCTTAAACACAAGTAAAAATTCTATCTCGTTCATAACAAAATAAATACAAAATAAAACTATGCTGGCACTAGCAATGAACAATCTGAAAATAAGATTTAGAAAACAGTCATGTTTAGAATAGCATCCAAAAGAAGAGTATATTTGATTGATTACAGGAGCAGGTTCCCAGAAATTTTAGATCAAGCCCAATCTTATAAATCAGTAAGGAAGTATAGGTCTGTGTTTTACACTCATTAAATAAACATTCTATATGCAAATCCATTTCACCTCTTCTAGACTCTAGAGTTTCAAAATTACCTTCATTAGATCACCAAAAAAAAAAAAAAAAAAAATGTTAATGAAAAGATAGAATTAAAAAGAAAAAATATAGGCTTTTTACTATCCAAGAGTTACTACTTAATAGTATAAAAACATTATTTAAGGCCGT